>JAULKJ010000007.1:4359436-4371189 GCA_032355405.1 Rubia balearica
CAATGTGGTCGGGTGGAAGTTTATAAAAGCAATACCTGTTACAACTGAAGGAGACATCTCTCTGTTGTCACTTAAAGCAAACAAAAAGAAATCCCCAACAACCCAATTCTTTGATATTACTCTACTAAGGCCAAATATTTCTCCGCAGATGTCAGAAGAAAGTACTGAAATTAACAGAAACTTACTGTGTAGCACACAGCCAGAGACTCGGACATGGTCAAATTATAGTCTGATGGTCAATACTTATTATATGGTGTTTTGCGATAAAGTGTACTTATAAACTTAAACTCAAAAGCGCCTAATCTTAATTCCAAACATGTAATATCATCACTATTTGAATATAATACTTTCTCGTTTTATTAGTGATTTCCTAATATTTTGAATGATTTTCAATTAAATATATAGTTAATCATTAGCGTTTTAAACTTTATATAACTAATATCATGAAAGATATATACTTAATAGAGAAATTCTCTTATTAGACAGACCAATAATAAAAAATCTCATTTTAATAATGCTTAAGGATCAAACTATAATTATTAATTTGACTTGATGATTTCATTTCATAACTCATATAATTTTAGATGACTAAACTTTAATTTTTTTTACCAAATTCCTTGTTTCCAATTGAAATGTAAAATACAAAAATTACATAAAAAATACTCATATCTTTTTAATTAATATAATACCATGCAGCACGCCTGTGATCGAGACTATGCGAGGGTAAACTAAGATTTGATTTTTTTAGTCTATTTATACTCAACTAAATTCAAAAGAACTTTAAAAAAGTTGAGTGAAAAATTAAAAATAGCAAGACTAAGCTAAACTAAGGCTTCTTCTTTGAAACTTATCTAATCATGAGCTGATTTATAAATAAGTGTATAGAAAAGTAACAATATACCTAAGGCCCTATTGTCCTAAATTTTTCTAACTTCTGAAATGAATAAACTGAGTTGAATTGAACTAAAAATTAGTGTGTTGAGAAATAATAATAATAGACTAAATTCCATCAAATGAATAATCTCATGAGAATGGGACCTAAACTATCTTAAATTAATCAAACCAAATTCCAGCTAAACGGAACTCATCCAAACTGAATTAAACTTAACTGAATTGAAATGTAAAGAAACTATCTTGAGACCAAAATGTGAAAAAGAATACCTATATCCCGGGAGATCAATCTACTGACCGGAATTGAAGATGCAAACCGCTTCAATCTGGCGTTAGTTGCCGGAAATTTATCGGGCGGAAGCACCAAAGTTTGTAAGTTACGGAGCGCTTGGATCTAAGGGTTTAACTTATGATTGATTATAATTATTTGATAAAATTCTTATGGTTTATTAATGAAAAAAAAACTCAAATTGAAAGCTTTGTAGCAAGATAAACCGTTTCTTTAACAATAACACACCTTCTAATTTATAATGTTTCTTTTATAGCGGCACGTGCTAATTATGGCAAGTTGGAGGTTTTTTACATCCACTCATTTTACTTTTTTTTTCTTTCAATTCAATTTCATCCACTCGTTTACCATCTCCTAAATTCTAACACAAAAAATGATGTGTCATTATTAGAGAAACAGATGAAGTATTTATCGGAAACGTAATGGTAAATACCCTAGAAAAAAGTGTACCCAGGTTTTATCTTAAAAGTAAATTTAAAGAAAAAGGGAAGTAACCTGTTGGAAGAAAAAAGTAACAGTACTGGAACACTTACCTCAAGGTATGGGCGAATCTATTAAGGAACCCGTGCACCCTGAAATTATTATTATTTTTAATTTATATATTTTTTACAAGTCAAAAATCATTTTTAGTATATTTGTGCACTTAGAATATTCTTTTATTTTATACTTTTTTCTCCCAAAACGTGTGAATCCCAATTTCCAAAATTCCTTTTTAATTAAGATTTAATTATTCATTTTACCAATTTAATTGTATTAAAATCTTACTTTCAATTATATATTAAATTAAATTTAAAATACGTAAAGTACTTTTAAATATTTAAAAGTACACCCAACTTTTAAATTCCAGGCTTCTCCCTGCCTCAAGGTCCTAGTTAAGAGTGGAGAACAAGAAGTTTATTTTTTGAGTGGAGCCCTTTGACGTTAATTTTAAGTTATGTGATATCTTGGAAGAGGAGGAGCGGAATCTAAAAGAGGAGGTGGAAAACGGGTAGATAGATAGATATATATCCAATTTAATAAAAAGTTTAATTATATTAATGGATCATTGACATAATTCAATCCAAAATAAATATGCATAGTGGGTTGGATAACAAATGGATTGGATCAATAGTTTATTTAATCCGCATGCTATAACTCATTTGATTTAATGGATTAAAACTCATTCGTTTTAATAAGACATCTTCTAATTAATCCAAAAAGTTAAATCCATATAATTTTATACTCTCTTTGTCCCAAACTAAGTTGGACACCTACTATTTGACAGTCAACACTGTCAAACTTTGACCATATAAATGAATAGATGTATAAATAATAATATTATCGTATCGATATTGTTGAATTTGTCGTAGTAAATAGTTTCTAAATATTAATTTTTTATTTGTCATTTTTATATGTAGTTAAACATATTAACGGTCAAACATGCTTGTTGAAAACCGTGAAAAATATTTGAGTTAAGTGCTAAAATGACTCTGACTTTAGGTTGAAAGTGCCAATATAACCTGCAATTTCAGAAAGTGCCAAAATAACCTTTGAATAGTTTGACTTTTTAGTCAACTGATTTATGACCGGATTTAAATGAAAAGATAATTTTACCCTTAAATTTAAAAAGTTTAAGTGCTAAAATAACTCTGACTTTATGTTGAAAATGTCAATATAACCCTGTAATCTCAGAAATTGCTAACATTCCATGATTATCATTGACTGAACTATCAAAATGAACCAATAATAAAATTATTATATATTAATCAAGTAGTTCAAACAATCTGACAAAAAATATAAAATGTTAAATGTATGTGGGGCGTGTGTTGGCAAAAATGTGTTTATAAGGAAAACTAACTATTTATTTTGAAAACAAAGCGAGACCAATTTATACTTTTTGCCAACAATAATTTGTACTTCTTAAATAAATATTTTTTAAACAGTTTACCAAATACTGAAAAGGTGTTTAGCTTATACTCCCTTCGTCCCACCATTATTGACATATTTACTTTTTCAAAATATTCAATGATCATGTTTGATCGTCAATAACTCTAGTTACATACTCCCTCCGTCCCTCTATAAATTTATTATTTAATTTTTCACGATTTTCAATGAGCATGTTTGACCGTAAATATCTCTAGTTGTCTATAATAATATCGAATAAAAAATTAATATTTAAAAAGTAGATGTTAAGATGAATCCAATGATACCTCACATGATATATTTATCATACATAGATTAATTTTATATTTATGATTAAATTTACAAAATTTGACTCCCAAAAAGCGATTAAGCAATTTATAGTAGGACGGAGGGAGTATAACAATATCACATAAAAAAATTAATATTTAGAAAATAGATGTTAAGATGAATTTTACAATATCTCACACGATATATTTATTATAAATATATTAACTCATATTTAGAGTCAAAGTTTTTCAATTTGACTTTAAAAAAGTAAATATGCCAATAATGGTAATAATGATGAGACAGAAGGACTAGACAAAACACTTATAAGCCCTCACAAATGCACCCATAATTTTGTCTACATCACATACCAAAGACACATACTCCCTCCATCCCAGCTTAAATTACACAGTAATCATTATTACCCTCTTCGAGAAATATGTTTGACCGTTAATATCTTTACCCACGTATAATAATGGAAAATAAAAATTTGATATTTGGAAACTACTTGTTACGACAAATTTAATAATATCATATATGATAATATTATTATTTATATATCTATTCAAATATATGGTCAAATTTAAATACTGAATAGTGACATAAAGTGAAGTGAACAATTTAAACTGGGATGGAGGGAGTACTAAGAGTGCGTAAAATGCACGTGCTATACCAAAGCATTTACTCCCTCTGGTTTCTTAACATTGGCTCCCTTTTTTCTAGAAAATTTTTCAAGGCATGTTTGACCACCGATAACTTTCATTTCATACAATAACAAACTATAAAATTTTACTTTTTAGAAACTACATGTTACGAAGAATTCAAAGATACCACACATAACGTGTGTTATTGTGTGCAATTAAAATTATTGATACTCAATAACTCAAACATGCCTTGAACAAATTTGCAGTCAAAGGGAGTCAATGTTAGAAAACCAGAAGGAGTACGTAAGAGTGCGTAAAATGCACGTGCTATACCAGTGCATAGTACAATCCAACCTCACTTGTTTTTCATTTCGTTCATCCTTGTTTTCCTTTTTTTTTTTTAAATCAAAGATTCACAAAGCTGTTAGAAACATCTTTTTTTTTGAGGTTTTTATTTATTTTTCCTTTTTCTCCTCTTCTCTCAAGAAACAATCTTCTTGGAAAACCCAACACGAAAAAGAAGTTTTCTGGGATTTCTGTGAAGTTAATTCTGAGAATCAGTAGACATTGTGAGAAGATCAAGTAGAAAAAGACAAACAAAAAGGGCTCCGGAATATAATAAACAACATATGGGCAACTTTAGACAGAAAGATGGTGTGTATCTACAAGACGATTAATTATGCTGACTGAAATTAACATCAATTTAATTATTATATTACAAGAATAACTAAAATATATATCAATTATATTCCTATTTGACTTAATAATTAAAGTATCAAATTTGCATACACAACGCAATCCATCCCACAAAATCGCACACAAGGAACTTGTTCATCTTGCACATGAATACAAAATCATCTATCAATTCTACTGACGAGAGATTTTGAATCTCAAATTTATTCACTGATTTTTAACAATCTCAATCATTTTTACTGTTTTTGTGCACATTTTGTGCACGGAATACTTATTTAGACTCATCAATTTTTTCATTCTAGACTCATTTTATGCACAGATTACTTATTTAGACTCATCAATTTTCTCATCTTAGACTTATTTTATGCACATAATAATAAGAGAGTATATTTTGTGCACATTAATACTCATACAAAATTAATTTATTATTGATCTATGCACATTTTGTAATATTGTTTCAAAACCGGCTTGTGAACAAGATGTAATATTGTTTCTTCTTCCCATCTGCATCCCCAACATCTAGCTTGTTTATTATATTTGATTAGTTTCAGCAGTGATTCTTGTAACAGAGTAGTTTCAGTTGTAACCTTTAACTTTTGTAAACTCGAGGATCTTTAATGAATGCATCCCTTTTTTATAAATTTGATCTCTTATGTTTTTTTTCCATTAGCTATCATTCTGGCATAAATTGCAATATGTAAGATTTGTGGGGACCGATCTTTCACAATTTTGTCCTTTATATTAGGGCTGATCATCAATAGTTGGGCTTTTTACGTGATAGATGATCGTGAACAATTTTTTTTTGTGAGAGCCAATCTAAAATAGTTAGGGTCTTTAAGTGAAACAAATCCTCAATAGTTAAGCTTTTTACGTGAGATCCAATTTTCAGCAATTAGGCTTTTTACGTGAGAGGCTATCCTCAACAGTTAGGATTTTTACATGAGGGCTAATCCTAAAAAATTATGCTTTGGCATAAGAGTAGATGCCTATTGGATCAAGGGATTCTTTTGATTGAAGATTCAAATGCAATATTCTTTGAATCCGATCATACTTTTATTGGGATTTTATGGCCCTAATGTTCCTCTTGGGGGTGACCGACTCCCATGGTTTTAATTTACAAAACAAGGAGAGTATATTCTTGATATAACCTTTTATCGGTGGGAAGCTACACCGTGGGTGGAGTGTAGAGGTGCATCAAATGGAGGACCCATTGTAGTACTGCTCAACAGTAGTATCTTCGGAGAATTGCGATGTTCCATCTTCTGGGAACCCAATTCTCTATCATGTTCTCAAACACTTACACCCTCAGGCGTGTTCCTCAACGAATTTTTAGGGAGTTTCCCAGTTGGTTTCCATTTTCCTTTCTTCTCATGTCGTCTCTTCTCATGACCAGCTCTCCTGGAGCAAATTGAGTTTTTCGTACCCTCCGATCATTGTACTTTTTCATATTTTCTTTCACCTTAGCCTGGTGCAAACTGGACCTTTATCTCTTTTTCTCCACCAGATCTAGGTCTATGCGGACTTCTTCGTCATTTTGACCTTCTTTTGGTCCTTTTATGCGAATGCTAAGTAAGCCTACCTCGGCATGCACAGGTGCTTCCTATTCACGGACTAGGCTAAACGAGGTTTCTCCAGTGTCCTCTCTCTGTCGTTCAATTTGACCATTGTACTCTAGGAAACTTGTATATTCATTTCCCTTCAGCCCCCACCAAGCAAGCTCTTATGCCATCAACGATATTTTGTTTGGTGACCTCAACCTGGCTGTTGGTTTAAGGTGAAACACTGAAGTGAATTTCTGCTGAAATAATATTAACGAAATGGATGAGAAGTGGGCTGAATAATTTTATTTCAAATAGTGGGATGAGAAATGGATGAGAAGTGAGTTTATTTCAAATTTTGGACAAATAAAATTCAAATATGAAAGCTTTGTAGGCTGAATAATTACATTTAGATTGCGACCTAATCCCAAAAATTCGACAACTAACAAATAATGCAATTTATTAATATTGTTTGGGTAAGATAATGGCAAATACCAATGTATAAATTGCAAAGGGGGGAAATGATACTTAGGTTTAATCTAAAAATAAATTAAAGTACCGAAATTGCTCACACAAATTAAAGTATCAAATTTGCATACATAACGCAATCCATCCCACAAAATCTCATACAAGGAACTTGTTCATCTTGCACATAAATACAAAATCATCTATGAATTCTACCGACAAGAGATTTTGAATGTCAAATTTCTTCACTGTTTTTTTAACAATCTTACAAAAATTTCACTGTTTTTGTGCACATTTTGTGCACGGAATACTTATCTAGACTCATCAATTTTCTCTTCTTGGAATCATGAATTCAGACTCATTTTATGCACAGATTACTTATTTAGACTCATCAATTTTCTAATCTTAGACTCATGAATTTAGACTCATTTTATGCACGAATTAATAAGAGAGTACATTTTGTGCACATTAATTCTCTTACAAAATTAATTTATAATTGACCTGTGCCCATTTTGTGCACGGAATAATAGTTTAGACTCATGAACTTTCTCATTTTAAAGAAAAAGAAATTATATCCAAACTAAGTTGTTTTTCTTATAATGATTCAGTACAAAATGTCATTCTATATGAAGAAACAGTAAACCTAAATTTCATCACTCCCTTTGAGGCATAAAAAGTCACGTCTAGCCATCTGATTTATCATCCGACGAAGATGAGGTTGTGAATTCTGCAATTTTCGATGAATCCCACCTGGCAAGACACATGCATGCTTCAAACAATTTAGAGAGGGGTAAGGGCAATGTTGTTTCCGAGGAGTATTTGAACAAAAGCTTGAAACACAGAATTCTGTGAATGAATGCTACAAGTGTGATCAAAGAGATGTGGGAAATTTTCTGAATATATTGCTCAACAAAAATGATGCTGTACATGGTCTTATATACATTGAGATCACTCACATATTGCTGTGATCAATAGCCTAACTAACCAGCTAACTAATCAGCTAAACTAACTATCAGTTTAAAACAGAAAACTTCTTAACTGATTGCATCATCTAGAAGCTACAGTCGGATTCCAGAAGGTGCTGGTTTCTTCCACTTCTGTAGGCTGCTGTAGGCTGCAATATGATATAAGTTATATGCTGTATAGTATTAAAATTGTTCAATTTGCTTCTTGGTTTGAGTCAAGACCATTAAGTTGCTAAGCAAGCACGGGTTGCATCCAGAATGCATTTTTGGATGGCTTCTTTGTCGATTCGAGATATTTATTAAGCCACATATATTTCTCCTGAACTTTGAATTGATAAAATAATTTTTATGGGGTATATCCTTGACAAAAAATTATTACCATTTTCAAAAATCAAAATAATGGGGAAAAAAGAACACTCTGTACTAGCCACCTCAAAATCACAGTGTAGCCGTGTAGAATGTCATCTTTGTCGTGATCTTTTGAGGGTGGACTAACACTCTTTTCTGATTAATCATCTGGTCGATATTTGTGTGCCCAAAATTGTTTTGCCTTCTCATTCTTCGAAATACATGAACAGTGAAATAGTAGCTCACTATGATCTACCTACTCTTGAATGAAAATGCTCAAGCGCAAAATGGTGGAAGTTGTGACCAATGCCTTCAGTGTATGGTTCAACAACTTTCTGAAAAGATATGTTGTTATTCAAAGTTCTACCACATGGAAACTTCTTCTCCCGTATTTGTGAACATTCAATTCTAAAAGACTACTCCCTCCGTCCCTCTATAACTGTCTCACCACTTTTTTTTCACTATTCATTGATAATTTTATGATTTTAATATCTTAAATTATACATAACAATAAATTATTAAAATTAGATATTCTAAAAATATAAGTTATGATGAATCCAAAAATATATCATACAATAATTTTTACATTTGAATGGTTAAAGATTTTTTCAATGCAAACTACATTAACTTTACTGATGAATAGTGAAGTAAGATACATATAGAGGGACAGAGGGAGTAAACTAAATGGTTAACGATTGACTGTTTAAGCATATCTTTATTTTTGGCATAAGTTTACGGACATTAGTTTATAATCACGTGCATGGGCGGATACACTATGTAACCTGGGGTGCACATTTTTTACAACTAATTTTTACAGCTAAAAACTCATTTTTACAGCTAAAAACTAATTTTTACAGCTGAATTTTTTTTAAAAAAAATAGTGCACCCTACCAATTATCCCCAAATATATTTTATTCATATTATATATATAAATATATAATTGGTGCACCCAGTATATAAATTCCTAGGTCCGCCATTCACGTGACTTTACCTTTTAACTTAAAATAATATTTTTTAATTTTTTTATGTATTATATTTTATAAGTTAAAATATGTAATAAGGATGAGAAAATATATAAAATGTTAAATAAAATATAAATATTTTTAAAAATACTTTATTTTAATTTATAATTTAAAGTGTTTAGTTTGAGTGAAAAAATAGAGTGGATTGTCCATATGGTAGGAGACCCCTATCTCTTTATTTTTTGTGTAAAAAGTAGACCAAGTCCTTCCTGAGCTGCACGTCTCCTTCACATTCTCTCTGGAAAATAAAAGAATTTACTAGTCTTATTAATTTCTCTATTTAAATTATTTTTGTTAAAGTTATGTATATTACCGTGAAATTTATCTCTACACATTTATAGTGTTTATCAATATGATCATTAGATCATTATATTCATGTGATAACTTGATTTAATTTTTCACGTAGTATTGTGCTTGATCGGACTGTACATAAAGTGTATTTATGGTTCTTTTTATGTTTTTTTATAAAGTTTGATTTATTTGAATGCTTCAATTTGTATTTTTCAAGGTGTTTACACCTCAGACATCATGGTCTAGATTTAGTACTCGGGATAAACTGATGTTACAGGTTTAGGGGACACTTATTTGGTGTAGTACAGATATTGATAAGTGGGCTGTTTTCTTACTCCCTTCGTTTCTTTAACAATGACACACTAAATTTAGGTGCTTGGATTTAGGAGAAGAAAATGAATGGATGAAATTGAATGTATAAAGTAAAAAGTAGAATGAGTGGATGAAATTGAAGGAATCTTGCCAAAAATGAAAAGTGTGTCAATATAAAAAAAACAACCCAAAAAGAAAAGTGTGTCATTGTTAAAGAAACGGAGAGAGTATGTTAAGAACTCATAACTTTTGTGCGAATTAAGTTAATATCTCCGAAAGGATATTACAGATTTTACTGAATCTCTAATAGTATATTAACGGTGGTGTTTTTGGACCTGCATGCAAAATTTCCAAACATTGTAACAGGTCTTTCACCGTTATTTTAAAGTCCACGTATACATCTCTCACGACAGTATTGCTCAACACAACAGTCTAGTAGATGTCAACTATCATTTAAGTTTATTCCAAATGCAAATAAATTATTCTCAAAATATCTTCATCATTTATTGACCGTCATTGGAATCTTATATATCCTCATCATTATAAAAAAAAACACCATCATTAAAAATCTTTGGAAAATATATGATAGAAATCTTGGTTCCCGCTTGATCGTACAGTACTTCTTTTGTGTCATTGAAAAGACTTTCAGTTGGAACTTGTGGATAATATCCTAGTATAATATGACTGGATTTGTAGGATAAGTTCGATTCTCAATTCAACTAGTATAAAAGTTATTTACAGAAGATGAACTTGTGTATCGTCTTTAATAAATTTAAGTTAAATTATCACAATAATACTTTATTTATTTATTATTATTGTTAGATATCGTAGCGTATATATGTAATAAGAATTCTTGTTGAACATAAAGAAAATATATTGTAGAACCCATAACACTATAAACGATTGCAGCTTACCATTTGAGGGGTTTTTAACTTGCCAACTTACCTGATTAAAATAATGATGTAGGAACATCTCTATTGTGAGACCATCTTTAATGAAAGAGTTAGTTTTGGAGGTCTTTTTTACCAAATGACATGTTTTAATTGGAACTTCAGTATGATGTAAATAAAGTAAATTAGTTGATGATATTATTTAAATTTTCATCTCTAATGGTACCGTCACAATTATAGTTTCAGCATGACGCGTCAATCATAGGTTGAACAAAATTTTAGTTTGACCCATGCATATATATGAATCCTTATTATTTTTTCTTGTCAAAAGCTCAATACGTGCTTCTGCAAATAGAATCTCTATGTGTCCCCCTTTAAAGAAAAGTGTATCACGTCATATAATACTTTCGTTTGACCTTTGCATTGGAGATATTTTTATGGGTTGAGGATCTAGCAATATGATGTGTCAGCTATTTTTTAACAACTTGACTCTTGCATTGGAGATACTCTAATAATACAGACAATCATTCTCGTTGACATGAAATTTAATTATCTTTACAATAAGCTAATAGTTTGGATATCATTTACACTTATTTCAATCGTTGTTTCCAAGTATATATGAATGTTTGATTTAAAATAATAATAATAAGCTTACTTTGAGGTTTCTTTGATGCTCTTTTTTTTTATACTCCTCATGGTCATTAAATTTATCAAAAATTTTAGTTGAGATGTTTTACTACTGCATCCTTTCATTTTAAAGATTTTTCTATAACTTCTTAAAAGTCAAAAGTTTAGCAATTAAATTTTTATTAATACATAAAATTGTAAAATTACATCATTTAATTCACTTGGATATCATTAAATTCATCGTAATGTAAAAAATTTAAATAAATTATTTTTATTACTTTTTACCGTACATATTTAAATATATCAATAATTTTAAAAAAAAACTTCTGTTTTGAATAGTTAATAGAGTAACCTTTTTAAAAATGGAATTGAAATTTTTATAATTTTGTTAAAAAAGATACGGTTGAATATGTTTGGTTGAGTTTGGGGGATGATTTGTCAAATAGGGTTGTCTCTTGATGGCTGGTTTTAATTATGATAGTTCAATTATACTGAGTTTTAAATCATGTTACCTTTTTTCTGTTCTTGTAGTAATAGGAATTGTAAAAATTACAATGATGTAAACAAAGTATGAGTTATAACGTGGTAGTACAATAGTTTGACCAAAATGTA
>JAULKJ010000007.1:4396502-4406514 GCA_032355405.1 Rubia balearica
GTAAATACGGTAGCAACTGTAAAAAATTACTGTAGCAACTGAAAGAAAGAGAAAACCATTGAAGTTGCTCTTAAGGCATGGAGTTGCTCTAAGGCTCCACGATGATCTTCCCCGTGGCATGGCCGTCCATGCTCTTCGCCCAAGCATCCTCGGCCTTGCTAAGAGGATGCTTCGAGTCAATCACGCTTTTCAGCTTCCCTTCTTTCACTAGCTTTACCATAAGCTCCAGATTCGCACGCTTTGGGATCAGGAGCAAAGGCACCATCCGTTTCTTCGCGAACATCAGCTTCTTCACAGCATAGCTAAGAATGGTGCTGGCTGCAGGAGTCAAGTCGATGACCTTCCCGTTAGCGCTCAGGTTAGGCTCGAACGTCGACCAGGGGATGCCTACGGTACAATGAATTACCGCGTCGTATTTCTTACCCGATGGACTTGCCAGGGAAGCTCCTTCTTGGGTTTTGTAATCGAGAACCTCGTCTGCACCCAAGCTCTTCACAAAGTCAATGTTTCGCTCTCCACAGGTGGCCGTTACGTGTGTGTTTCCCATCTTAGCGAGTTGAACAGCGTATTGACCTACTCCACCGGATGCAGCTGTAACGAGTATGTTCTTTTTTGGACCGCTGCCATCGAGATTGACAGAAGCAGACTGAGTGAGGGCCTGGTGTGCAGTAAGCGCAGCAATGGGGAGAGCTGCAGCATCAGAAGCTGATACTTCAGGGGGCCTTGCAACACTCAAGCTTTCCTTAGAAACCGCATACTCAGCCAAACCACCCCCGCTCTGCCATTTATAATCATTTAAAAAAAAACCATACTAAATATTGTATGCATATGATATACAACTGTCTGCAACACAAAATGCACAAATGAAATTATTCCTATGAAAAAGGAAAGCAACTGTAAAGCGTAGAACTCTCCATTTTGCCATCATCACCAAGCTATCCTGTTAGGAAATTTCTGAGTTTTGTTCCTGTAAAGGAACATAGGCTAAAGGACTCCATTTTCCTTTGGAACTGATTCTGTTCACTGTAATCTTACATTTTCCCCTTGGATCCTCACTTCTCTAACCCCGTTCCTTTTCCCTCTTGCGCTGTTTCCATTTTGAATGACTCATGGTACATTTTGGCAAAATATCTAGAGACCATTGAAGTAATAAAAATAACGTTTTTATCAGAGATCAATCTCAAAATCATTATCTAGAGACTGTTTGAGCAGTTAAAAAAACATCTCTATCAGAGATCAATCTCAAAATCATTATCTAGAGACTGTTCGAGTAGTTAAAAAACGTCTCTATCAGAGATCGATTTGAAAATCATCATATAAACTTTTATGATTGCTTGATACCTACCAAAACTGATAATTCTAAACATCTGATAATTTAGATTCTCCTTACAACATCATGCAAAGAAAAAGTGGAAATCTTTTCAAGCATGGAACTTTACCTCATAGCCTGAGTTATGGTATAATAAAAGGCCAAAAGTGAGGAAAATGTATGCAATGGACAAAAACGGTCATACTAAGAATACCACTCACAAAAGTATTGAGGAATGCCACAACTTTGTCGCCAGATTTGAATTCTTTCACTCCTTGTCCAACTTCTACAACCTCTCCTGCAACATCGGTTGCTATTCCCGCCACTCCAAAACCAAAGGAGGCAAAGAGCTTTGTTAGCAAATAAAACAAACAAAAAGGAAACACATCAAAACACCAATGTTTGGAATGTATGTTACCGGATACCAACTCCAAGATTGAAGTTAGCCCACATACTCTACAACAATACTATAATTAATGTTTTGTTTTCACCTTTAACTTCAGCACTTTGCATGATAAGCTCTAAAGTTCTCATTGCAAGTCAGAGATATAGTAAATTCAGGGTTGGCATAGCAGTAACATTTATAGTACCGCTAGGCAGTAAATTTATAACCCCAGTGATCAAAATAGGCTCAAATGCTTACTAAGTATTACGGAGAAAAGATGTCTAATTATGCAAGATGTAAAGGAAGCCGTTAGCATACATTGAGCAGACATTAGACTATATAAAGCAAAGGCAAAATTCATCTCAGGGTAAACATCAGGCTTTGCAAGATAACTCTTTACATGGCAGATTTTCAATCTCAAAAAGGCCTCTAGAGTTGAAAATTTGTGATATACCAACAAGAATCATCTTATTATATATACTCACCAGGAATAAAAGGAAACTTTACGGGCAAAAGAGGTACAAGCATGCCTTTCTGTATTTTCCAATCAACCGGATTCAAGCTAACAGCTTCCAACTTGAGCAACAGCTCTCCTTTATCCGGAGGGGGAACAGGAACCTCAACATGCTACATATGCAAATCATGGCAACAAGAAATGAGTATAATAGCTAGTAATACAAGTGATTGCAATAACAATAATAAGAAGAAGTCCTCTCCAAAATTTCTGATAGAAATACGAAGAAGTATAATAGCTAAATCATTCAATGGTTGGACGGTGATAGAAAAGGGGGAATTATAGAGAAAGAAAAAGAAGGGATGACTGAAGGAGGGAAAAAAGAAAAAGAGGGAATTTTGGTCGACGAAATTCCACGGCAGAAAAGGTCTATAAATGTACTATAAGTTACAATATCAGGTTTCAAATTACTTTCCTTCATCTGATGTAGGAACTCAAAAGGTTTTGGCACTTTCTCCAACTTACAAAAATAGTTTCCCAATGTATTATATTTTATGATTTCAGGAAGCAGATACCATTTCTTCATGCAAGGACAATATAGCATTTAGTAACCAGAAACACTATCTTTCTCCCACTTATGCCCTTTATAAAAAGAATTCAGATGAAATTAAGGTATAAACATAGGCAATGATTGCTGAATTATGTAATCAGAAAACACAAATCCTACAGAACTTCACATCCAAATACGAAGACCATCAATCTTTTGCAATGAACAAACGGTGGCAGCAACTGAATAAAAAAACTACAATCCAAAGAAATAAAAACACTCATGAGGAAACTTACTATTTCCTTATACAAGGTGATTTGAGGAACAGTGTACTTAGTCCCAGTGTAGGATTGATCATTATGCAAAATGAATTGAGCAAGCCTTTCCCAAAGGCACGATTGAGAAAAGGGGGAAAAGAAATGGTTTAGCTGCAAGTTGTACCAAAATGTTACGAATCAGGATGACAACTATAGCTAAGAAATGAGATAAAGTACCGTGTAATAGTAGTAACAGAAGATGGTAGAATAGAAAACCAACTCATTACAGTATTTGCTTTAGTTCAGAACATCCAATCATATGAAATGATAAATCAAGTAATCTAAGCTCATTGAAGTACGTTTAATACTCAGTCATTTTTTTGTCTCAAAAGCCAACTTTCATATTTAAAAAAGTCAAGAAGATGAAGCATGTAGCTGATCCAATGATCATTACCTACCTATCTTTGTATAGCTTCTTGACATACTGCCCTTGTTCATATGGAGGAGCCAGCATGCAATCTGCAAACAATATTCTATTTTGTTAAATGTAGCAAGTACAGTAATCTGCAAACAATTTTCTACATAGTTTATTACTAATAATAGCTGCCAAACTGGAGTCATGTCCAAAAGAACAAGGTATTAGACAAAGTACCCCAAAACTAAAGACCATGTAGAACAAAGATTCCCATGTCACATAGTGGAAGCTTTTCATAAAAAAGAAAGCTTTTTAAAAAGGTCTCAAGGCAATATCCACATAAATGAACAAGAATCCTTTTTCAACAAGCATGATCAATAAAAGGTACCGCAAAGCCATACTACTACAATAAAATTTCATTTTCCACATTACATACTTACACAACAATGAGCAACCTAAAAAATCAGCAGCATCAATAAACTACAGCAAAGATGATAAAGAAACTATTCAATAACCAAATATTCAACTAAAATGAAGACAAGGGCTGTGACAAATGGTTCCATTTCATCATTTAAACACACATAATTGATTATAAGTTCTTGATGATGATCAAGATAATAAAAACAGTTGCAACCAAGCAATAAAAGAGGGTCAATCTTGGTGGGATTCTTCCAAGCAAATCTTCCATCCTGCATCCGCCTTCCTTACCGTGACTGAGTTGGCCAATTATGTCAGATATATGACTTGTCTGAGTAAGCCAGCTTGTACAAGGGTGTTGACCTCATTCTCTATGGCTCTCTATCTGTTGTGAGAGAACAACCTTTGCTTCTGCCGGACTGGCTTGATCGAGAGGTCTATGCTTGAACGGTGTGTTACAATTAACGGGCTTACTCCTCCTATGTCTTCAACTTACCAAGTGAATGAGGTCTTATACTTTTTGACCGTAGTGATCACTATGGACTTTACTAGCTCTGGTAGCATCTTCTCAATCTTGACTTCTTTGGATGCATCATTTTCCTCTAACTGGACTAGCTTAGCGTCTTCGACTAGTTCAGTCCCCTTAGTGGAGTTCCGCGCTAGTTATCCTTAGTTGATTAAGTGCACTATTGTTTGGGGTTTGCTAAGCGTAGTAGGTTTCATCGCGATAACCATACATTACCTTGCTACCTGTTAGTCGCTCCCGACTGTTGCTACTCTTGTTGGTGTCAGGAATTTCATGATGAGGTGGTAGGGGGACCAAATGTCTTAGCGACGTTCATCCAGGGTCTTCTTATGATTGTGTTGAAAGGACTTGGTGCGTCTATTACCACAATTTGCATAAGACTGTACATGCTTTATCTTTTTCGCTAATGGTAACAGGAAGTTGTATGTTCCCTGAGGGCCATTCAGTTTTCCCTTTGAAACCGACTATAGATGACGTTGCTTTCTTTATGTTTGTCCTCTTGAACTTGAGCTTGTTAAAATAGTTAACAAACATTTCCACCACACTTCTGTCATCTATAAAGACTCGGTGTACTTTGGAATTTCCTATTTTCTCCATTATGACCTGCGTCATCCTCGCTGAATGTGATTGCCTTGTCGACTTGCATCCTCTTGTCTGTGGGCTCTTATGACGGTAACTAGTTTGCATGTGCCTTCCAAGCGTTGTTGGAGATAGGCTCGGTTGATTCGTGGATTTAGAATATCACTTTGTTTGGGACGTTGTCTTCTGCATTTTCCATATGGTCTACTGTTGCGACCATTTTCTGTTTTGGCATGGTTTGGTTCTGGATCGTAAATGGTTTCCTTTTTCTATAATAGTTTCCGGATCCTCCCTACTGGTGTTCCTCCTTCTTGTATTTCATGATCCATCCTTCACGGAGTAAGTATTTTGTCTGTCTCCTGAGATTATTGCTACCATCCATGTCGTGGTTGTGATCTCCGTGGAAGTTGCAGTACTAATCCTTGAATATTTTGTCCGCTGGGGCTATGTTCCATGAACAACTCCTTGTGGTTATTCCATATCTCTCATCTAGATTTGGTCAGGGGTGTCTCGGGGAAAGGCGAGTTGGTGATGGCTGGCTCTCTCTCTCTCTCATGAGCATGAGCATGGTGCCTCTAATTGTTTTTTATTTCTTCCTTTCTCTGGGTATTTTCACCAACTTTTTTTTCTCCTCTCCCATTCTCAACTTTTTGTTGTTTGCTTCTTCCACACGGGTGAATTTTTTTCCACATCTTTTTGAAGGTCTCTTGGGTTGTCTTCCATGTCTGCTATAAGTTTTTTAGTTTTGTAGAATTCTCCTAATCTCATGTCGTTCATGGATGATCTAAGTGAAATTTGGTGCATGAGGTATTTGAATTCTAGGTTTTCTGACACTAAACGATCATGATATTATGAAATTCTCTCACTACTCTGTTGCGCCCTGTTTATTAGGTTTGTAAATTTCTTCATGAACTTTTCTTTCTAGTAAAATTTTATTAAAAATTGGTCCACTAGTTGGGTTCAACTTCATATGAATATCTTGGGCAGGTTGTCATACCAGATTATCACAGTTTTTAGAGTAAAATAGGAAAATATTTGCATGCAAGTGTTTCTTCGGGTCAATTCTCCCATTGTATGCCCTGAGTTTGGTTGGTAGCTTGAATCCCTTTGGCATTGCAAAGTTTTGTAATTCTTCTACTATATGGGAGTGTTCAGCTTCGTCCTCGACATCATAGTTTTTGACTCGTATTGGTTTTCGAGGGGTCCTTTGAGCATTTTTTTTTCTGGCTTCCATCTCCGGTTGCGAACATACCCCTCTGTTCCTTGTTGGTGTAAACAAATTGTTTGTAGAGATGTTTCCTATTTTCTTCCAAAAAGGATGCAAAGGACAACTTTTCTTTTTTGTCCGGGAGGAAGTTGCGCTTCTGTATTGCTTCCAGATTCTTGAGTGTTTTCCATCCTGCCTGATGCTTATTTCTGAAGGGATGGGTCTGTTGCACCACCAGTACTCTCACAGCTGACCGCTCTCCTCGAGATCTCAAGAATTTTGCTGGTGGTGCTTAGATTGGACGGAGGCAGAGCATGGACCATAGACAATGGTGTTCTTCGGCATTTTTCGATGAATCATAGATGGTGGGCTGGTAAGATGAGTGGTGCCTTGGGCATTTCTAGAAAATAAGGGTAATAATCTGTGATGGTATTCATGCTCTGGGTACATTATATAGAGGTACAAATACCTTTACATAAAAGGAAAATGAATCTAAATCTAATTACAATTACAAGTAATATTCACATTATATTTACTATTCCCTAATACTCCTTCTCAATTTTGAGCATGGAGACCAGAAATGCCCAACTTGCCAAGTAATCAATGAAATTGAGTTCGTTCTAGAGCTTTGTTGAACAAATCCGCTAGTTGGTCAGTCGTGCGAATATTATAAGTAACAATAGTACCAGACTGGACAAGATCAGGGACGAAATGATAATTAACCTCTATATGCTTCGTACGTTCATGGAACACCAGATTTTATGTAATGTGAAGAGAAGATTGACTATCACAAAATAGTCACATATGAGTAGAATGCACAACACCTAAGTCCCGAAGTAATGACTTAAGCCACAACAACTCACAACAAGAAACAACCATAGCACTATACTCCACTTCAGCAGAAGATCGAGAAATTATAGGTTGCTTCTTGGTCTTCCATGAAACCGGAGAATCACCAATCGTCACAAGGTACCCATAAAGAGAGCGTCGCGTAATAGGTTAAGCAGCCCAATCAGAATTACAATAAACAGTCAGCTGTAATGAAATACAGAAGAGAGAAATAAAACCTTGATCAGGATAACTCTTCAAGTAGTGAAGAACTCGAATTGCAACTTGTCAGTGAGGAACACAAGGAGACTTCATAAACTGAGCAAGTGTATGAACAGAATAACTCAGCTCAGGATGAGTAATAGTCAGGTAAATGAGGTGACCCACCAGGTGCCGATACTGCTCAGAATGATTATAAAGGGGGCATTTAACTTTTGCAAGATTATACTATTGCTCCATCGGAAAATCAGTTGATTTAGAAACTGATAAACCCGTGTCAGGAAAAAAATATCTAGGGCATATTTCCTTTTTGAAAGAAACATCCCATCTGGTATTCTAGTAATCTCTGTACCTCAATAATACTTAAGTGTATCAAGATCCTTCATATGCAAACAAGAACTCAGGTATTTCTTGAATTCATAGATGAGCGGCGAAGAACTGCCAGCAATGACCAAATCATCCACATAAACAAGTATATGCAAAGAAATTGAGCCAAGAGTGAAAGAAAATAGAGAGTAATCTACCTTACTTTGAACAAAACCCAACACATGTAAAGCCTGAGCCAATTTTGTGAACCAATTACGAGGAGACTGCTGAAGACCATAAAGAAATTTATGAAGGTGACAAACCTGGCCAGGAGGTGCAGGGTAGCTCGGTGGAGGTTGCATAAAGACCTCTTCATACAAATCACCATGTAGAAAAACATTATGAACATTCATATGATGCAGTTCCCAATCACAAAAGAATGCAACTGATAAAAATAGACGTACGAAACACATCTTTGCAACAGGGGTAAATGTCTCAGCGTAGGCAATTGCTTCCTTTTGGCGACTTCCAGGAACCACCAAGCGAGCTTTGTGATGTTCAATGGTACCGTCAGACTTAAAATTGGTACGATACACCCATTTGTATCCAATAGCAATCTTATTTAGAGGTATTGAAGAGAAAGTCCATGTATGATTGCACTTAAGTGCATTA
The DNA here is from genome assembly GCA_032355405.1 of Rubia balearica. NCBI lineage: Eukaryota > Viridiplantae > Streptophyta > Magnoliopsida > Gentianales > Rubiaceae > Rubia > Rubia balearica. The sequence continues at coordinate 4,404,624 of JAULKJ010000007.1, forward strand.
ATCTCATCAGTCATTGCATCACGCTAATGAGCATACTTTGAAGCTTAATATGTATGTAGTCGAATCTGCACTAGAAGTTACGGCACCCAAAAATCTAGAATACATACTAGAATTCTATCGCAATTTACAAAATCAGTTAAAGGATAGAGAACACCTGAGGAATGTGATGTTGTAGGTGTAATCCTAGCAGTGAGAGGTTATTAATATCACCAGCAGAGCAGAAATAATCTGACAAATAAGTAGGAGGTCGATGATCACGAACACTCTTTCGTACAGCAGGTAGCTCGGCCGCAAGTACCGGTGCCGGGGAGTGGACCGATGAAGCAGGCGGCAGAGAAGAGGTAGGCGTAGAAGGCGCCGGCAACGGGCTGGACGGTGCAACTTCAGGTGGCGCGTGCAGCGCATGGTCGACGGCGGCCAGCAACATGTGTGGAACCGGTACCGGAGTACAAGTCAAAAAGGTGATCGACGGAATCACGGTGGCCTGCGGGGGTCAGTGAATCGGCATAGATAAATGGTCCAGCATCAGCAATGGATCCGGCAGGGGTGAGGTGGCCGGCGTCGATGAAGTTTCCAACGTCGGCGAAGTGGCCGGCATCGGTGAGGCTTCCGGGAGAACCGTATATGGAAACTAGTCTTCATAAAAATCAGCATCCCTACTGTTTAATAAAGTACATGATTCCAAATCATAAAGCCGATAACCTTTGTTTCTTGCAGGATACCCAAGAAACAGACATCCATGACTTCTTGAAGCAAACTTGTCACAGAATCTAGGAATATAGGAAGCAAAACATAAACATCCAAAAATGCGCAAAACCTTGTAATTTGGGATACATCTATAGAGTAACTCAAATAGTGTGCGACCATCGAATTGCTTCGTCGATGTGCGGTTGATCAAATATGCAGTTGTAAGAACACATTCTCCTCATAACTCAATTGGTAGATTGGCTTAAAAGAGCAAAGAACGAGCCACATTTAGCAAATGACGATGTTTGCACTCGACACGGCCATTCTGTTGTGGTGTATCAACCATAGATGTCTCAAAAATAATCCTAGATTCAGCAAAGTAGAATCTCAAAGGTAGAAATTATGTACCATTATCAGCCTGGACACGCTTAACAGTGCAGCCAAACTGATTCTTGACCAAGGCACAAAATTCAATAAATCTAGAGGCAACTTCTGACTTAACAACTAATAAATAAACCCAAATAGATCGGAAATAATCATCAACTATAGTCAAAAAATAAATTGCACCACTAGAAGATGGTGTTTTATAAGGACCCCAAACATCACAATATATTAATTCAAATAAAGAGCTAGCATTCGAAGAAATTAAAGGAAACATATTTCTAGTCTGCTTTGCTCTCTGACATACGAGCAAGGAACAAAAACATTATTTTTGCTAAAATCAAGAGTAGAAATAGAAGAAAACACCATAGAGGAAGGATGCCTAAGACGCTGATGCCATAAATAAGGAGACAAAACTGAAGCAACTATCGGATTAGACTTCAAGATATGAGGACGATCATTTGTATTAAGCAGACGAACTCAATAAACCCCTTATTTCTGTTCACCCACTCCAATCACATTCCTCGTACTGATTTTATGTAAAATGCAATATTTTTCAGTAAACAAAGCTAGAAACTTTAAGGCAGATAACAATCTAGAGCAAGATAATAAATGGCATTACAAAGAAGGTATGTAGAGCACATGAGTAAGAGTAACATCTCCAAAACAAATAGAACCATATTGTGTTGCAGATGACACAGATCCATCAAGCAATATGACATTCACATAATTCACTGCAGTAGTAACATCAATCAGAGAACATTTGTCACCAGTCATGTGATATGAGTCTCCTCCCAAATCAAGAATCCATAGTAAAGTAATC
>JAULKJ010000007.1:4471973-4484405 GCA_032355405.1 Rubia balearica
GAGGAGACCTAAAATGTCGAGGAATGGGGAGAACGACCTGGAATGGGATGAACGGTCGGGGATGGTGAGCCTCACCGGAAGAGACGCCAGAGAATACGTCGGCGGAACCCCTATGGATGGCGACCTCTGTCATTAACGAACAGCTCCACCGCCGGCAGTGAACACCTCCTGCCCTATTTTACATTAAATAATAGGTTTTAAATTATTTATTAATTATTAGATTTTTAATTAATTCATAATAATTATTAATTATTCCCTTTTCTTATTCTTTAAATTAGATTCAAAATACATATTCCCTCCGTCCCAATTTAAGTTACATTGACTATTTTTTCATGGTTTTCGAGAAACATGTTTGACCATTAATATGTTTAACTATAATAACAAATAAAAAGTTCATATTTAAAAATTACTTATTGTGACAAATCCAACAATACCACATATGATATTATTATTCTTTATATATTTATTCAAATACGTGATCAAAATTTGACATTGTTGACTTGTCAAATAGTAACATTGCAGCTTAACCTGAGAAGGAAGAAGTATAATATTTCAATCGTACAAATACAAAGCGTGATTTAGTAAAAGAGTGGGTCTCCTGACAGACGGTCTGTCCATAAACAACTTATGAACATGTCACTCATATTTTACCTTACACATTGCATTTTAAAAAAATTACGTACTCCCTCCGGTCTTTTTATATTGGCCCTGTTTGACTTTAATTTTTTTATGCCATGTTTGACCATTGATAACTTTTGTTATTATAATAATAGACATCACGTGAGCTGTCTTTGGATTCTCTATAACGTGTAGTTTCTGAAAAGTAAAATTTTATCGTTTGTTATTAGACAAAACTAAAGTTATCGGTGGTCAAACATGCCTTCAGAAAAACCGGAGGTAGTATTATTATTGTGAGATCTAACGAGATAAAGAAACTACACTATAAAATTACAACGAAGCTACACTATAAAATCTAACAAAAAGAAAATTAACTAATAATACAACATAAAATCACGGTGGTAGTATTTTCTGCATTCCACTACAATTGTTCGACTTATCATATTTATTGTCTCATTAAATTTATTTTACCTAAAGTCTATCTTTTCTTGACCATGAATTTGTCATTTTTCTCATATTTACTGTCCCATTAAAATAGTTCCACCTAAATTAAATATTTCTTTTGACCACAAATTTGTCTTGCTTATTACATTTGTTGTCTCGGTAAAATTATCTTAGCGCGCACACACACACACAGTGAACATTGGAGTTTTCGCCTTCTTCCATTTCCCTCCGTTCCACCACCCAAACCCCCCGCTATTCCCCCAAATTCCGATCGCTTGAGGTTTTTGATCGATTGAATCGTTCCGTTTATTGCTGTCAACACGCGGTGGAGTTCGGATGTCTATACGTTTCAAATTCAGGAGCTCCGTCGACTTCGAGGCGGTGGACACCGGCGGCCGGCCGTCCTTGACGGTGCGGGAGCTCCGGCAGAAGGTCATCTTCCGGAAGAAGCTGAAGAACGCTTACCGGGACTTCGACCTTGTCTTCTTCGACGGGGAATCCGGTATAGGTAAGAAATCAGACAGATTATTTCTCAATTTGACCGCATCATTTCCGTCGTTGCGCAATTGGAAATGATTTACTTCTGTTTTTATGGCCTTGTTTCTGAAGAGTACGATGACGACAGTTTGGAAGTTCCAACTGGCTCGAGTGTTGTTATCAAGAGAGTCCCGGCAGGAACCGCACGAGGTCAAATGTAAGGGATCTATTATTGTGCTCCTCAGTTTGTGTTTGATCGGTTATGTGCAGATCCTTTCCTATTTTTCCCCACTGTACTGATTTTCCTTACAGAGTTGTTGAAAAGTTTGAACGCGTGGAAAACTGATATATGATAAGTTATTTCTTAATTAGTTGGGAAGGAGACTTAGTGAGCGTGTATTCGGTTAGAATTTACCATAGGAGAATAGCAGTTGTAAGTTGATACCTGGATATAATTATATGTTGATGAATTACTATTTTGGTTGCCCCTTTCCTTATATGCATGCGGATGTTGAATTGACTGTGCTATTTAATGTCGTGCCTATTGAAATGAAACCATTGTTTTGCTGTTTTACTAGTAGAATTTCCAAGAATAGTCTGAAATGGGTAGAGATGAATGGTGGAGTTTAATATTCTCTGATCATGTATATGGCGGTCGTTATTCTCAACTGTTTGTTGCTATATATTATACAACAACTTTGCGGGAAAATGGACACTCAACGTCCTGAATAAACCACAAGACTATGTTATGATATGGTTGCTTGCTTATGGCAACTATTTTCATCAGGTTCACGTGTTGTTAACTTAATTGCTATTGCATCCTTACAGAGGAATTGACTATGAAGTTTGCTTGTGTGAGTGGATAGGATCAAACAGATACATAAATGATTGAAGTATAATGGAAGGAGCATGATAGGAACCACGTGGATAACGTGATGATAATTTACTTGTCACTATTGTTGAAGCGTAATGCTTGGCATTGGCTAGGTTCTAGAGAATCTTGTTTAATGAACCTCCCTATCTGAGATAACCAATTAGTTGGAAACCAGCTTTAGAGAGCACTTATTAAGTTAAAATTCACAATAGTGGCTATACAGTGATAAGAATAATGATCTGTTTAGCTAATTTGGTCACTCCTTTCCTTTTATGCTTAAATGAGACTAACATGTCAAGTGGAATTGATTGAGCTATTTAATATCACCCCTCTTGATTGGAAAATCATTGTTTTGATTTTTCACCAGTAAAACTTTCAAGAATTGTTTGAAATGGTTAAAGGTTAAGGGCACAGGTTTAATTTTTTCTGGCCACATCCGTGTTAGCCCTTCTTTGAACTTTTTGTTGCTATGTATTAGTAATTAAATTGGCTGATAAATGTGAACACGTTATTCCAGATAAGCAACATGACTTGTTTTGTCTTACTGCACGGAGTTAGATATTATCATTTTATTGCGTGCAATGATTTTCATCAAGTTCACGTGCTCTTAACTTAACTGCTACTGCATCCTTGTAAAGGAATTGGCTGTGAAATTTGTTTATGTGAGTGGATAGGACCAAATAGATACTTGATGGTTGACGTATGTAGTTGAATTAGCATGATGGGATCCACGTGGAAAACGTGATTGTAGCTTAATAGGGTAACTTTTGTTGGGGCTTATTGCCAGGCCCACATTTAAGTGCATCTGTGATGAGACGATCTTGCTGATGGTTTCTAATCGACACACGCATCTAGAACACGCTCATGCTTACAAGATGAGAAACTTGTCTGAGCAACTAGCTATGAGGGGAAAAAATGTAATAATGGAAGTTCGAAATATAAACCATTCCTTTAGGTGCTTAAGAATCTTGTTTTATGAACCTCCCTATCTGACGAAACCTATGATAATCTTCTTACCTATATATTTCTTCCTATTTCATTTGCTTGTACCAATTTTTTTTACAAGTTATGTGATCAGTCATGTTTCATGTTATGGGTATCACCTGCCACCTTCACTGCACTGATGGCTCAAAATTTTGTTTCTTTATTCTATCATTATTTTGCTGCTAGCTCATTTTAATTGACATTTTCAGGGCACCAATCGATGCTCCTGGAAGTTTCAAGGCGACGGGCCTGTATCCAAAAAATTCAGCTGTGAGTTCCATTATTTCTTCTCCATCCTTTTCTTTTCTTCACTAGGTTCTTTTTACATAGTCATGATTAGACTGGCAAATGAAAGCATCTTTCAGTTTGATCATTTTGATTATGTAGGACCTTTCTGAAAATTTTACTCTGACACATCTCCTTCATGCTCGTTTAAACTAGTGTATCTGAGTACTCCATAAGTAGTTTTAATCACACCCTTGAAGGTGGTGAAGGTGTAGTTCAAGGCTCTAACTAGTTGCCTCATGTTCCGACAATTTATTGCAATTTGCCTTAATATATTTTTATTGTTGAACTTCTTAGAGTTCAACATTTGTTTTGTGGACAAGAATCCAAGATACTTCCCAATTTATGTTCTTGATTAGATCTGGCTCGGCTTGGTAGTGTAAATATTAATGGTTCTTCTTCTGGCTTTGTAGAATGGCCCAATGGTGAAGATTGACGATTTTGGTTACATGGCAATTACTGACTTCAATCCAGAAGATGAAGAAGATGCCATTGCAGCTGCTCTAAGGTAATTCAGGGTGTTCTCGTACAAAACAGATCTTATAGTATCCATGTTGATGCTTTTTAGGAAAAAGTTCATAATTTCATTCTCATGCACGAACATGATTTCAGCTCTCCATGCTTGGCTTTATAGAGTATATATGACTCTAAATATGCCTTCAAGATAAACTCACTTTTTTAATAGTATTAACTGGGCTATTTCTGGTGATGCAGGTCTGGTTTGTCTGATTCTCTGAAAGTTCAGGCAGGTGAGTGGACCACATCAACCTGTTTGTTCAGTTGGAGATTGTATTAGGAACATGCATTTTCAGTTGTTCTTTGTCTTTCTTCTTCTCACATGTATGACTTCAATATTAAACTTAGGTGGTGGGAGGGAAATCAATATTGCTGTTGAAACAAGAGCTGAAGAACAGATGAAATTACAAAAGTATATTCTATATTTTCCCTGCATCTTGTATGGAATTAGGTTTTATTCTGGCTATTCTTCTACACCTTTCCCTTATCTTTTTCTCACGTTAAACCCATGGTCTATCTACAACAGTACACCAGCTGCGAAAGAGAGACGTTTGCATTCTGAATTCAAATGTCTTCTCTGCAAAACATATTTGAGGGAAGCTGTCATGATTCCTTGCTGCCAGAACAGTTTTTGTAATAAATGTGAGTTGGCTTTTGTTGCTGGGCCTGCATATAGTTCGAATGTGTCTATAATGCCCTTTTCTCGAATAATTTATTGTCATTTTTAGGTTAAGAATTCGACTATGAATGAAGAAAGGTTTAGATGATATGACAAGGTAATTGGTTAATTCTGATTAATTTTGTATGTTAATGTGAGTGTAGGTATATGCCAGGTGCTGGCTGAGAAAGGCAGATGCCCGAAGTGCTTATCTGACAAATGCAAAGTGGAAAATTTGCTGCCAAATTTATCTCTGAGGAAAGCAGTGGAGCATTTTTGTGAGTCCCAGATACTCCGGACAGCTTCAGAGAATGCATTCAACAGATATGCCCCTGGTAACATCTTACATCATTACAAGTTTAGTAAAACAAACTAATATGATAGACTATAATGTAACTCGAATATTGTCACTCTGTTGATGTAGATGGAGAGTCTGGAATTCATGTTATTGATGCCCCTTGTGGTGTAACTGTCGTTCAGAGGGAGCCAGAACTGCCTCATTCTCCCACAGCAACTGGGAAAGGATCTAATGTAATTCTTCCAGAGTCATTTTATACTTCAAATTTCAGAACTGCAAGAAGGGGAGTATTAGCTCCTGATTTGCACAAGGTATAAATTTTTGATGGAAATTCTTTTGTTTATATGCTGATTATGCGAGTTCTGTGTTGAAACTAAAGATGTGGGTCCTGCTGCTAATTTTCAGGGAGAGAATAATATGTTGCAGAGTAATAATTATAATGAAGGTATATGCTCATCTTGGTTGGCTGTCTCAACTATAACCTTCTGTTCAAAGGATTATTTAGGAAGTTTTTGGTTTAAATGATATGTTTACCTGCTAGCTCACTTGATGAGCTTCTTGAATCAGATAAATGTCCAGTCCTTCACTTTGTTATCATTTTGCATACACAGGTTGACAAATAGGTAGGAACATATCCATAATGTGTTTGCCTGGATGTCATAGGAAATAATTTTTGGTAAAAGATAGTTGCAAGATTTTCGTTAATAAAACATCACACAATTGCACACGAGTCTGTACTTGACTCAACTGGGCAGGCCCTGGCCCAGATGTGAACCTGAAATACTAGTTGTTGGAGATAATATGGGAGCTTTGCTACATGAATGCAGCTGCTTCTACTGGATCTTTGGCCACCATGCAGAGATTGGTCCTCGCCACACTGTGTTTTGATGTTATTAAATTTATCCCTTTTAGTTGGATGAATGATTTTAATTTTTAGTTCTACTACCTTCTTATAGTGATCTAGTGGTATTGTTCCCAGTTATTTTTTTCCTTACAAAGTGTCAATTGGGGCTAGGTGATTTAGTAAATAGATGGCGCACAACACTGAATTTAGTGAGGCGGCTTAAAAACCTTGTTTGACTTATTAATTCCGTTTGTCCTAATGGTAAAAACTTGCTTATGCTCTGCTTAAAGATGTGTGCAGATCGACATTTCTTGTCCTCATAGTCTTCTTTATTAGCATACTATCAATTTTGACCTGAATCTCTGTTTCTTTTCTTACGAATGCAGCTGATCCTATGTATAACAGAAAGAGGGAAATGTGGGTTGAAGCAGGAGGTAACATTAGCTCCATTGAAATGGTTGATATGCAGACATCTTTAGTTTGAAACTGTAATTAATTGCCCTCTAACATTTCAGGCGGAGATGGAAATTTTTTACCTTATGGTAGACAATACATGGTAATTTTTGAGCTGCAGATTTCTCTCAACTTCGTTTTTCATAGGAATATTGAAATATCCAATTGTTGAAGGTTTGACTGCTTCTAAACATTAATTACTTGGTCATTTACTTTGGGGAACAGGGAAATCAGACCTGCTACAAGTGCGGTTCTCTTGATCATTTCATCCGCGACTGCCCCTTTTCTTCTGGCCCACATCCAATGCCTCCTCCAGGTAATAATATTACTCGTTTTGTGCTAATCATAGTAATTCTGGTTGGTTGAAAGTTTATGACCTTTTAGTATATAACCTGATTCAACTCCTCAAGCTATCATTGCAGGTCATCCCTCATATTTAAATAGAGCTGTGTATACCCCTTTTGGTTCCCTCCCTATTATGTATGGAAATCCTCCAATGATGCCCTTCAATGCCCCCACAACAACTTATGTTCGTCCTCCTTATGATCCCAACATGTATGGTGGCCTTCCCACTGGGTGAGTTTGAACCCTTTTGCAATAGCATCTTCCATTGGTTGAAGTCATGTTTTCCTTCAGAAGTAAGATTTGTATACATGTTTAGAAATTTAGAACCTGTGAATTTTCTTGCAGGGCAATGATGAGATCAGGAACTTTTCTGACCCTAGAAGTAAACAGAGCTCAACAAATGCCAGCTGCTTCTAATGCGGAGCTGGAGTATGCTGCTGAAAAGAGTAGGAAGGTCTCCCTTGATTATTTTGGCAGGTAATTGCTCAGGCGCCAAAATGGTGGAATTATTTTTCACAACTTTCTCTCTTCCTTAAGGACAGGTTATAGTTCAGGTTGTTAATCAGCATGCAACAGGAAAGATGAATCTACAAACCAGAATAAATTAAGACTACAATGGTTTTGGATGAACTTTATGTTTATTAACTGCAGGTGCATTATAATTTCATGCTTTTGTTTATATTCTGATGTTGATTTAAAATTTCCAGAGAGCGGAATGATAATGTTGACGATAACATCCGCAAGCACAACCTGCATTCTGAACCTGAAAGACCACATGAGTATAGAATTTATAAAGAGAGGGAAGCTAGTTGGAATCATGGCAAGGACATCGCACAAAGATCATGGAGGAAAAATCATAATGGCAAACAAGGGGATTCTGATTCTTACTCTTCTGAAGATTTACATGGAAGGAGTTCACGTTCCTCCGCTTTTGGAAGAGATCAGAAGTCCTACCCCTCAGGAAGATCTGGTTCTGGTTTAGAGCAGAGATATACTAGAACAGACAAGCATGGTAAAGAGGGGTGGTCTAAGCACCATGATAATAGCTCAAAAAGGCACCATGATCAAAGGCAGCAGTCCCATAGTGATTCTAGTCAGGGCAGACATCACCAATCTGGCAAAGAAGCTCATGTTAGATCGAGGGTTGATATGGATAATAGGGGTTCTCTTAAAGAAAAATACCTTTACAAGGATTCTCACAAAAAAAAGAGTACTTCTGGTGATAGGAGGAGGCAACAGAAAGACATAGATCCTGGCATGGAGATGAGACATTCTAGGCACGACATGAAGAACAAGAATGGGCATCCACATGGTGTTAAGCAGCACATGGTAAGTTTTTCAGATGAAGAACGTGGAGATGATTCTCATTCGAGGAAACGGAAAAGGGTCCATTAAAACTAGTAATGAGCATGACTTGAGGTAAATGTGTAAATGGAGCTGCGCCTGACTTAGGTGAAAAATCTGGTACTGTTTCATGAATACTGTTTTTGTACCAACTTTTTAAAGATGCTTTTCAAGTTCGTTACAGCTATACTGATGCAAACTATAGTTAAAAATTAGGATGGGATATTATATACTGATTAAGTGATGGGTATGGATGGATAAATATAGGCCATTAGGCCCTCCTAAAGCATTTATTGATAATGTGTTATGTATTTTAACATCTAATTTCCAACCTATGTTGGCTTTGTTATTACAGATACGTAAGAGTCAGCTTTTGGGCAGTAACGAGCTGATTAACCCTTTTTTATTGTTGCTAATTGATCCTCCTCACTTTTATAGTGTGAGGTTTGGCTGGTGCTAGCAAAAAGTTTTAACCGATGGGACTTCCTGAAATTAATGTTCAGAAGTCAAGAACCTTAAATCAAATCTGCTACCTGCCGTTCTTCATCTTTCGCAACTGACGGGGTAGTGAAGTCAAGAACCTCAAATCAAATTTGCTACCGGCCTTTTCAGCATATTTTTGCAACTGACGAGGTAATGAAGCTGTGAAAGGTATGCCATAAATACACTTGTCTTTCTCTTATTCGACCATCACAAAAGATGAAAAACCCAGTACACGTGTTTGTTTTATTATGACACTTGTACCATTTGATTGCTGTAGTTTTTTGCTCAGCCTGCTACTGTAAAAGGTATTTTTTTTCGCATGAAACACACTTGTCTTTCTCTCATTCGACCGTTACAAAAGATGAAAAAACAAACGGACACGTGTTTTATTATGACGCCTGTATCATTTAATTGCTGTAGTTTTTTTGCCAGCCCATTAAGGAAAGAAACAATAGCATAAATGTTCTAGTTTGAATTTTGCATCATTTAATTATTAGCTGTTTTCCCCCAGTCCGCTAGAGAAAAAAACAAAGTAGTTTTTCGCCCAGTCCGTTAAGGAAAAAAACATTAGCATAAACTATGTTCTATTCTTACCTTTGCTTCATTTAATGCCTAGTTTTTTCCCTAGTCTGTTAGGGGAAAAAAACTAAGTAGTTTTTGGCCCAGTCCGTTAAGGAAAAAAACATTTACATATATGTTCTATTCTTCCTTTTGCATCATTTAATGCGTAGTTTTCCCCCCAGTCTGCTAGAAAAAGAACAAAATAGTTTTTAGCCTAGTCGGTTAAGTAATAAAACTTCAGCATAAATGTTCTATTCTTCTTTTTGCATAATTTATTTCCTAGTTTTCCCCCCATTCTGCTAGAGAAGTTGAAGCAAAGGCACAAATGTTTTGTTCTGTTGTTTATATCATTTAATTCCGCATGGGTTTTGTTTCCCGGTCTACCATTTGGCTCTTTCACTCTGTACAGATATGGTAGTTTGCAACAGTTACAATTTGAAAGAAATAGTCGTTCCATAATTAGTCTACTCTGTGACAGCGTTAGTTAGTATTCAAAAGCGGACTCTAATTTTGGAAATGGGCAGGGCTACTATTATGTTTTACCTATTACCTTGAACAATTACCTATTCTGTTTATGAGCTTTTTTGAAAGTTTTCATGATCCCTGATACCTTATTTTGAAACCTTTTAAGCTTGGAATATTATACTATTACATGGGAATGCTGGCCTAACACCAGCTAAGCATTTAAGTCTTGTCAATGGGGATTTACCTTTTGAAGTCACTGGGGTTCTTGTGCCAGGTATCCTGTAAATTTGTGTGTCATTATCTTGTCCAAAATCTGGGATTTTCTGGATATGTTCTCTAATGTTGGTTATTGTAACTCCATGATACTTGTGATGGTTTCTTTCCCCTTTCTCATTATTTTGTCCAAAGTTTTCTGGGAGTTTCTGGTTATGTTTTTTCTCCAATGTTGGTGGTGGTAACTCCATGATACCTGTGGTGGTTTCTTTTCCTTTTCTTTCTTTCTTCTTTATTTTTGTTTTTTTGGTCTGGGTGAACTTGTCGATGGTTGTATCATTGTGTATTTCGATTTGTTATATGCCTTAAGAGATGGAAGATAAAGGGGAACAATCATAAGCCCACTCATATCCACTTGAAGGTGCTAAAATATGTGATGCTTCCAGGGATGGTCAATCTGATTTGATTTGATATGGGCCCGATCATAGTAACAAACAAATATCGTTTAAAAGTGATTGTTTATGTAGAGCAAGTGTTTGTTTATGTTTAATTATCAAGCAAAAGGGATCCGTTTGACCATCATTTAGTAACATCAGTATGTTTGTGTTATGTCGAAAGGTAGTAACCTAGTTTAAGGCTGCATTACTTTAGATTTCCTTTCTTCCCCCCCTTTTATATTGTCAAATCCTTTCGTTTCAGTGGTTCGTACCATGTTGATGAGGTTTACAAACCAAGCACCAAAGTCGATTTCATTCACATTCCTTTTTCCGGACTAACCCTTAGTTTCCAGTGCGTGTTTGATAGGAGTGAATTACAGATGGAATCGCAGAGTGCAACAATGAAGGAGGTTATAGTTGTACAACTTGTGCAGACTACCGAGGTGGCATAGTATTGGGTATGTATCGTTTTGTTAGTTTTTCCACCCCACATTGCTTACCATCTTGTATCCGGTATGGTTTGTTTTGCAGGTGACAATGTGTCGCGATTTCTTCTGGAAGAACAATACAAGGATTCTTTGCACTATTATTAACCAATGTGGCTGTTAACAAAAGAAAAAACACTCTTGGACATTGATCTTACAATTGGTTGAGAACGATTGAGATGATAAAAGACATTACAACCGAACCTAGTATAAAGTACCCTACCAACCTCGTCGGCTCTGTATCTTCTGGTTCCTGGACATTGAGACAGCAAACCGGTTAATGAAAAAATTTGAACTAACTAAAAATGTAGTTAGTCTGATGTTTGGACCATGAAAATGAGAAAATCTTGGACAAGAACCTGAGGTGGAGGTGTTCCATCTGGTGGAGTTTGAGTAATGTCAGCCTCGTATGGCCATTTGTAGGAATCTGGAGTTGCAGTTCTTGCTAAGCTCCAATCATACAGCCTTCTCTCCTCAACCGTGGACAAAATGGAATATGACTCCTGTAAAAAACATTGTCAAGATTAGATAGTACCCCAAATCATATTAATAGGTAATAAAGGCTTTTTGTTTAGGAAGTTTAGATGATTTTGACAGGATATTTTCATTTATTACAGTGATGTTAATGAGCAGTAAAACCTTTAATTGGCCAAGATAGGGTTGTAGCTGCTCTTCTGGCAACTCTTGAGTCATCAACTCCTTGATCTTGTTTTCGTATGCAACTGATACCTGTAGAATTACAAAAGCCAGAAAGCAATCACACCATGCTTCTCACTTATTTTTTCCCCTGTAATTGTAATTGTAATTGTCTTACATATTAATTGTTATTAATAAGTTAAATTTTTATCAATTTAGTATAAGTTGGAGAGAACATAGACTAATTGTTGTTTGTGTGGATAGCATTATAAACCGACCTGATCATAAGAGCATCCTCTTTGGAGTCCAAGAATTCCATAGTGGTCCACATCAGCGATTGCTGCACTTTTAAAGGAAAATTTATCATTTAAAAAAATATATCATCACGTATATTTAATCTTTCGAACTTTTGTCCATATAATACCTTGGTTAATACCATCTTGTTCTCTATAGTTAATCTGAATCGATTTCAATTAAAATGATCTGAATTGAAGAGAAATAAAGATAAGTGTGTTGAATTGAAGTGCGGAGAGTTGGTGTGAGCTATACTAATTTAAAACTGTCCTACCTATGTAAAAAATGAAACCTCACCACACTCATGTTGGTGTGGAGGTCAAATGAGATGCTCACCCGACTCACTTTGTGTGTGCCAGACACGTGGGAGTTCGTCCCACATTGTAATAAACAGGTGACTATCAGTTTAGTTATTATATTTTATGTTTATCATGTATTTTATGTTTAAATGTGCCAAAATGTAATAGAAGGTAGAGTAGTAATAGTATTAATTTATCGGTAAAAAGTAGATAGATTAATAATGGTAATTGTGCATACGATATTTTCATATTTTAATGAGAAGTAGCCTGACTATTTGTTTTGACAAAGTCTTGGGAAAGACCGTCTTTCCATAAACTTATGAAAAGACGGGGTTTAATTCAAATAATAAAAGGTAAAAGGTCTTAGTTGCAATATTAAAGTTTTATTATGAAACATGTAGTAATTATAAAATTTATAA
>JAULKJ010000007.1:4484505-4494839 GCA_032355405.1 Rubia balearica
CTCTCTGATTCCCTGGCAGAATGTTCTCACTTTGTCTCTGACGATGAATTCGTTGAGTGTGTTCTTCAAGGTCTTGATGCTCCTTATGCGGCGTTCCGTACTGCCTTCAACATTCGCTCGGGTAGCGTCTTGTCCAATCAATTCCTTGTCATGTTACTTCAGGAAGAAGTTCAGACTTTGGAACTTCATGCAGTCGTTGCACGTACCCCTACCTCGGCCACAGATGGCTCTTCTGGTAGGCCTTCCTGTCAGATTTGTCGTCGCCAAGGTCATGAGGCCCTTAATTGCTGGCAGCGCCTGAATGTTACAGAGTTTCCGACCACTCGCTCATGCCCTCCTCGCAATGCCGGACACGAACGAGGCTACACCTAGCAGCAGGCCGTGCGCTAGGCCTATGCCACCTCCATTTGCGCTCCAACATAGGCTATTCACGACCCTGCTTGGTTCTTTGATTATAGCACTACCAATCATGTCACCTCAGACTTTAGAAACCTATTTTTTCATTCCGATTACAAGTTGGTAATGGTACGTACCTTCCTATTACTCATTAGGCTCATATTTTTTCCATCTTCGATTAAACCTGTTCATTTGCATAATATTTTATATGTTCCCGATATTGGCAAAAATTTGTCAAGTGGTTCTAAACTATAACAATGATTATATGTTATTTTTTCCAAATCATTGTCTTGTTAAGTGCATGCAAGGTCAGACACTCCTAACCGAAATCGTTAAGAATGGCCTTTATTGTCTCAATCTACACACTACTTCTGTTTTCGTTCTTTCCTGTGTTTTGCTTGTTGTCATGAATGACCTCCAAACCTTGTATGAACGTTCCGGCTATCCTCACGAGTCTTCCCTTAGACCTCTTATTTCTCGGTTTTAATTACATATTTCTTAGAATAATTTACAAAGTACTTGTGAGTCTTGTCAACTTGGCAAAAGCTATTGTTTACCTATTTTCCATGTTCATGAACCCAGTACTGTCCCATTTTTTTACTTAGTGTATTCTGATATTTGGGGTCCTTTCCCGTTTCTTCATTTCATAGAAATCATTATTTTCTTATTTTTATTGATGATTGTACAAAGTTTGTTTATTCCATGATTTCCATTGCCACATTTGCACTCCTCCATTACTTACACTACTTCCATAAAATATGGAAGCTGGGTTACTTTTTATCACACTGTGCAATTATTTTGTTGTATAAATCAGAACCTCATTAAACAATAAATGAACGTCATTAAAAAATACATGAACCTTAGACATAATTAATTACTTTTATTATATCAAAGTTATGTAGAAAGAAATAATGCGAAGAAGGTTATAATTCTAAAAACATTTAATATTTCAACTTATAAAGAAGAGGGAATTTAAAGAGGTTGCTTGCTGGAAAGAAGAAAAATAACAATATTACAACAGCTGTAAAAGTGCATTAAAGCAACAAACTTGAACATTAAAAAACTTGAATAGTAATAACTGAGCATTAAAATCATAAAACGCCAATATAATTTAAATGAGCCTCATAATCAAACACATAAACGTCAACTATTCACCATAACTCGATAAAACAAAAACAAAAATATAACATCAATTCTGAAAACACAACCTGGAAATCAAATTCTAGATATTTCAAATCATCAATCTTCAAATTCAACAACCAAAATAGAATTTAACACATAAAAATCTAAACACTTCCGTTCATCAACAAACCATTACAAATCACAAAACTAAATAACTCTACAACTAATCATTCCCATCAGTATTTGGACTGTTATTGATGAACCTAAAAAGGTCAAATGACAGCAAATCAGCAGCCCTAGCATCCCTTCCTTTTTGTCAAACACTTCCTTGATCAATGAATCCATTTGAACAAGTGTCGAAATAAAAATAATAATCTGAAAGCATTTCAAATTCAAGACGCTCTTTCTCAGGAACAATCAGACTTTCTTCATTGCCTTTTTACTGCCTGTTTCATTTACTTTCTCACTGCCTGTTTCATTGACCTTTTCACTGCCCATTTCATTGTCTTTTCACTGATCTTATAAAAAGATTCAACAAACTGATCACTTGCAATTGAAATGAGCCTCTTGAACTTCTTAATAACAACTTCCAAAGGCTACCTAAACAAAAATGGAAAAAAGTATCAGAAGATTATAAACATCATATCATCTTAGAACACAATAAAAAAACCAGCAACATAACAAAAACCCACAACCATCAACAAAAACATATGAATATTTAATCTCAGCAAGAAAACTAAAAACCTCATCATAGAAAACCTGAACCTCAATAATTAAAAAAATAAACTTCAAACATTCAGCTTCTTCGAATTCATTGTCACAACATTAAAAAAACACCAAAAAAACATAAACTCAGCACCATCTAGAATTTAAACTGAACCTCAATAAATCAGAAACTCAGGAAAAAAATTAACACCATTAAGAATCATACAAATAAAAAACCCCACCATACAAAAACTGGACCTCTTAATAAATCCTCCAGCTCAATAAAAAACATGTACATCAACACAGAAGAAGAAAAAAAGTTGATAAAAAAGGAACTGAAGTTAGTCAATAAATAAAAAAAAACTTACACTTTTTGAACTGCTCTCAATTTCCTCATCATCCTCCACACCAATATGCAACTCCATCTCAATGAAGCGGCACGTGTTGCTCTTCAAAGACGATGCTATAGAAGTAAAATGAGGATTCTTTCTGATTGGAATACAACCAACCAACACTTTATTGTCACTCAATGAAAATTGACGACTAGTTCTAAGGAAACCAATGTAACCTCCACGTTGATTTAAATAACAAAGCTTCTTCACAGTTTCGATATCCCAGTGTTGGTGCAATGGAAGGTCAACCAGATCACTAAAACCCAGAATTGGATAGCGGTAAAAGAAAGCAAGAATTGGTATGATCAAACATCCATTCACATAATAGAATTTCTGTGAATGCTTAACTTTATAAATACTCCCACAACCTCTTCCACACAAATCCGCATCGATCAAAACTAGAAATCTTATCAGCATCTTTTAAGGAACTCACTATCTACAAATCTACAGTGCTACGAGCAATATAAGCTAAAAAAACATGCCAAGACAAATATCATGAAAACAGGTTTAAACTCAGGCATTTGATCTTCGCTCGACAAATTTGGGATAACACTATATAGTTCCTTCACTGTAATAATCCATCCTTAATCATGTATTTTTCAATCCACCTAAGCCTAAATGAAATATCATCAACAGGAGCAGCCTTACCTAAACCCTTATGACTCACCTCAATAATAACCTTATCAGATATAGGAAGTTGAAACATGTCAAATATGGCATTCTTATCTAGCAGATCTTTGTCACTACCAACCTCCTAGACTTGAGCAGCAGAATTGAAGTTTTGTATCAAACTTTAAACCAAATATTTACGCACATGCCTAATCCTGAACCACAACAAACCACCAAATTCAATCTGTTCAACATCTTTAATCTGAGATGGTTTCAACTCATCTAAAACCTCAACAAATTTGGAAATCATGTAAATGGTCTTAAATTTCAAGTTGGGGAAAAAGTATGGAAAATTAGAGTCAACAGAACATGAAGCCTTAGCAAAGTAGGACAAAATACCATTATGAAATACCAACAAAAAATCACACTTTTTTTAAAAAAACCACCAAGAATATATGCATCAGAAATATCATTATGTAAAATATAAAACTACACATGAATAAATGTAAATTTCTTTATACATAACATCAACCTCATCTGAAAAGCAGAAAACATAAACAATAAAAAAAATTTAAAAAAAGCGAGTGCAACTTCTTAAAAATTCATTCCCATAACTTGTTAAAATATTTTAAAAACTTAGAACTATCAATAAACATATTCAACATAAAACATCAGCATAAAAAAATGAACCTCATAATAAAAAAATATTAAACTCATCACAAAAAAACACTAGAAATAAATAAATGAACAAGAAAACTGTAAACTCATATCATCAAGCTCTGCATCAGCCATTCCAATTTTCGCTTTCTTTTCCGAGTTCTTCTCCACAACTGGAGACTTCTCATCTCTTCGTTTCCCACCGCCTTTTTTACCCACACCCTTCTTCGTAGGACAACCTTTTTCCTCAGCAAATTTTTGACCACCTTACCCGAACAAGCTTAACACTTGCAGGGTCAAGGTCTTTCGAAACTGAGGATCTCGTCCTTGCCTTCAATATCATTGAAGCTACATCCTTACACTGCTTTCCCTTCAAAACAACCTTCTATTTACCCTTGCTAGTCCCAGAAAATGTAGCCTTTAACTTCTGCATTGCTTCTTTAACCTTTAATACAGGACCAACTTTCTTCTTTTTACGCTGAAAATGAGGGGACTTAGACAATGGTTGCATCCAAATATAAGAATCATCTTCCATTTTAAAAGTGTCCACTACATCATCATTCCTCGATTCTGGCAACTCAATGTCCTCTAAACGTATATCATTTACAAAATTCATCGCAGCTACAAAACAAACAACATGAAAAGAAATGTGATGAACAAATGTAATAACAAATGTTGAAGATATGTGAGTTTAAAAAAATAGCATCGTATTAAAAAATAAAGTTAAACAAAAAATCAAAAGGGAAAACATCAAAATTCACCATTAACAGCAGCATTCAAAAAGTCTTCTGCTAGCTTGGGATTTGCTTCATCATTTTTCTCAGGAACCTCATTAAAATCCTTGGTAACCTCATTATCATTGGATTCTACATTTGCAATACCAAACTGCATTCCTGAACTGACATTCAACTCATCATCACCAGGACCTGTATATAAAACGAAACACAAAACAAGAAGAAGAAAAGTAAATAACATGAAAAAAGTATCATAAATAGATAATTCCGCATAACACATAAAAAAAACCTACTGGAAACAACCTCATATCCATCCAGAACTCTATTGGCTACCATTTTCTTCTTCATCCTATACACTAGAGGAATTTTTTAGCTGCTCTACACTTATAAAAACTTTTACGAAGAACAACAACAGGCTCCACTGCAATTAAAACAAATAACATCAACAAAGGACTAAATTAACCAAATAATGAACCAAATAAAAATATTTAAATAATGAAAAAATACCCTCACCATCTGCAATTGAACAAGGACCTTTAACAGAAGCAGGTGGAACCTCAGCAGAATTAAGTGGCACCTCAAAAGAATTAGGGGGAACCTCAACAAAAGCAGCTGAAACAGGTGGAACCACAGTAGAAGCATATGGCACCTCAATAGAAGCAGATGGAATCTCAGCAGGAGCAGCTGATCTCAGTAAGAACAGGTGGAACCTCAGCAGAAGCATATGAAGCTGGTGGCACCTTAAGAGAAGAAGGTGGAATCTCAATAGGAACAAGTGGTACCTTAACAGAATTAGGGACTGAAACCTGAACAATTGGAGCATCAACATTTTCAAAATCAGCCACAGTCTACTCTATATGAAAAACAAAAACACAATCAACCAACAGGAAAAGAAAGCATCATCAAACATGAACTAAAAACTAAAACATGAATGCCATACGACCATCTGCAACATTTTCATCAGCAATAGACGCAATAACTTCATCAACAACAACCTCATCAGAAACTGCCGCATTAACATCAGAAGCAAAATCTTGAACGTTATTACCAGCAGAAATCACATCATAACCATCCATTTTAACCTCATTACGAGTCATAATACTTTCAAAAACATTTGAACCAGGACCAAAAACCAAAAATCAACATATAAGAAAGGTGGTACATCAACAAAAGAAAAACTAAAAACGGAAGTATGAAATACTAACCATCCTCATCACCATCATTCTCACAAGAAGTTAGAAAAAAATTCATTCTCAGGATCAGAATCCTCATTATGAACCTTATCAACCTCACTACCAACATTTTAACCTGTATCAAAAACAAAATAAAAGCATCAACAAAAATACAAAAGATAACGTCAACACAACAAAAACCAACAAATGCAAAATCAAAAACTTACAACAAGCATCTGAAGTTGCTGTACCAATAAATAAATCTACCAAATCACCACCTTCATCTTTAGAAATTTTCTGCATATACCGAGATTTCATAATTCTCGACATTGAACGCACGATTCCTTTAGAACCTTTTCTTCTACCAGTTGTCTTTTTCTTTTGGTTGCCAGTGCACAACCGAAACATACTCATCAACGTGTACATGTTTTGGTAAACTGGTCTGAGGTAAATTCAATATACCAATTAGACTTTGCATTGTGTCAACCTGTGTACGTGTGCATGTAGAATGCCGCTGTGCATGAATAGATGCCTCAGAAGGTGCTCTTAAAAAATAGAACAAAAAAATCAGACGGACAACCTCAATAAACTAGGTATAAACCTCAGAAAATAAAAAATATATGTCAAACAATAAAGGATGAACCTCATCAAAAAGTTACAAAAAGCAAACCTCAACATATTATATATGTCAAAATCAACCTCATCACAAAATCACATAAGCAGTACCTCATATCATTACAAATAAACCTCATCAGATTATAAAATGTTGAATAACATTCAAACTGCACTTAAAAATCGTCAAAATTACACACAAACAACAAATAACTGACGAAGTTGAACACATCAGACACAACAAATCCAAAAATAAAACGTGAATCCAAAAATCTGCGAAAACATGAATTAAAATCTAACATAAACATAAAAAATATCAAAGCACAAACATGAAATCCAAAAATAAAATAAAAAAGCATGAAACATGTTCCAACTACGATCTAGAAGGAGAAACCTCTCTGGACGCCTGAGAAGACTCATCACGCTTCGTACGAACCATAATCTGCAAAAAAAAACACGAAGAACACAAAATTAGGGTAAAACACACAGTAATTACGCACAGTAAAACGAGTAATGGAGAATTCACAAAAAAAATGCAGTAATTAAACTTACTAAGTGAAGATTCGGTGGAAATGTGGCAGTCTCCGCCAATTCGCGGCAGTTTCTGATGTGATTCGACTGTTTTTTACGGAAGGAGGAAGTTCCGAGTGGTTACCGGCAAATGGAGGAAGAAAAAAGTGTGGGGAAGAAAATGAAATTTGAAATCAGAATTATATATAACCCAAAAATTTGTAAATTGAACGAAATTCCATATATATATATATACACAAAACCCAAACTTTTGTAAATTGAATGAAATCCCTCCACTTTTCAGCTTATTTTAAAAATAACCCGACTTTAATTGAAACTACCAGTAATTGCATAAAAACGCTGCTTAAAATTTTGCCTGCCTTAAACAAGATTTCGTGTGTGTTAAAAATAGGTTCGAATTTTTTTATACAAGGATAGAAAACTTTGATAGAAATATGTACATATATATAATGAGGGGATTTTATTTATTTATTATAAAATGAGAGAATTATATAATTAGTGGGACTAATAAAATCGTTTGATATTTAATTTAATTCAATTCAAATGAGCTCAACATACAAAAAATTATTTTTAAAATAATTGAAATATTATAAAAATAATATTTTTATTGCATTCTATATTTAACGATTTCTAACAAAAATAATTGTTTCACTTCATAACTCATGTAGTTTTCCTTAGATGACTAAATTTTAAAATTGTAAATAAAATTTTTAATTTTTTTTCCAATTTAAATGTAAGTTACCAAAAGTACGTAGAAAATAATCATAATATTATAATCAATAATATAGCGGAACATGCGAAAAGACTCCACTAGTTAGTGGAATTGGACTTGTGCTTAGAGGAATTGGATTGGTGCCTTTGGTTTGAGGTTATTAGAGGAATTTGATTGGTGCTTATATTTTGAGGAATTTGGTCTTATTTTTTATTTTATTTTCAAGGAATTTGGTCGCTCTATTTCTTTATTTGCTAGAGATAATTAGAGTATGGGTTGTTGTAAAAGAAAGATAGTGTAAATTTTAATTTTCAGCGTTAATTTTGTCTTATGGTATGATGATTTTTTCTTAAAAGGTACAAATTTGATTGAGACAAACTAAAATAAAAAAATGTGTAGATTCAGTTGGTACAGAAGGAATAGTAATTTAAATGTTTATTTTTGTTTTATCACCAAAAATAGTTTATATTTACACTTTTCTCCTTGTTTCTCTTTACTCGTTTTTTTGTCCCCATTGTCTGAAACACCATCACCACACATCCCCTCCCACTATTGTCTATACTCGTGCTCATTGTCGATCTCCACAATAAACTCTTCACCCTTGGCACCTCAACCCCCTGTTGACCTTATCCGCTTCTTCATTGCGACCATCATTGTCTAAAATAATCTTCATCGCGATCGTCATCATTTGAAGAAAAAAAAAATCCGTAACGATTCAGATCCTTTGTTATCCCATTGGTGAAGTTCGAATTAATTTTTGGACCGAATTTATTGGATTTCATATTCATTTGTATTGGGTTTGATAAGGGAATAGTGGTGTTGTGGGTGGGTTTGAGAAGGGAGAAGGTGGTGGCAGGTGGCGAGGATGGTGGTGGCCAGTGGTGATGGGCATTAGTGACATGTGAGATTGTTGAAGGGCATTTTGATCATTTTATTTGCTTAAAATTTTAGTTTAAAATTCTCTCTTTGTAGTTTAGAGTGGGTCAGAGGGAGTATAATATTAACTGTCCACCCTGCCCCGTCGATTATTTTATAACATTCACTTCCATCTCATAACCCACTTCAAACTCTGTGTATCTGCCTCACTTGAATTTTTGTACCCGTTTAAGAGCATTCCATTTTTCTAATTCTAAGAAGATCATATGATTTAACTATCTTAATCATTCCACTTTGTCCATTCAATTATTCTGACCACTTTAGACCATTGAACTTTCAAAATAGATTTGTACCCATTCTATTGGATCAATCAGTAAAATGTCGAGTATGTTCTATCATGGGCATCATGTGTGAAAAATTCAGGAATGAAATTATCTTTTCATGTTTTTACCTTCATAAATTGCGACCACCGAACTATTTCTATCGTTCTACTTTTGCCACTAATATTTATAATTACTTTTGGCTATCAAACTAGCTAATGAGAAAATTTAACCCCCTTTCTTATTTATGTTAAATTTGGTTAAGTTCCATCCAATTGTAATTTAAGTGAAATTTCAACAATATTTAATCTTTTTTTGACAAATCAAATAAGTTCATTAAAAGGACATCGCAGCTCCCAAGAGACTCCATGGGAAACTCTCCCTCCACTCCGCCGATGCCACACAGCCCGTCATGTGATTGGTCCCCGGCAAACTAAATCATTTGCTTATTGTTTGTGTCAGGTTGTTGGGAAATTAATCCCCCAGGATCAAGATTGCAAAAGAAAGTAAGAAACAAAATACAGATTTTAACGTGGTTCACCAATTTGGCCACATTCACGGGTAGGCACGGATTTTATTATCATAACGGTTTGCAGATACAGACTCAGAGGTGGTGAATTCTAGACCAGATCAGATGTCTAACAACTCACTGCTATTACAAAAGTTAACTCTCCCTATTTATAGAGTTTAGATTCTTGAATAGGATCACACTAACCAGGCTCTAAATAGCTCACCATTAACAGCTCTGAATTTCTCACCATTAGCCTCTTGAAATTCCTCAACTGATTGAAATTTGAGGAGACAACCCTACGTAGATTCCCTAAAATTTCCATTCTATTATTTTGATTGTAAATATTTCTGATCTATCAACTTCGTTTTCCATTTGAGAATTAAATCCTCTCCATCAACTGCATTTATCGAGTTTCTATCGTTGCAATCGAGCTCCTCCTAATATTCAATGTTAGAAGGAAAAAAAACTCTTCAACTAGTCATCTGATGATTACGAGAGACAAAGAACA
The DNA here is from genome assembly GCA_032355405.1 of Rubia balearica. Taxonomy (NCBI): domain Eukaryota; kingdom Viridiplantae; phylum Streptophyta; class Magnoliopsida; order Gentianales; family Rubiaceae; genus Rubia; species Rubia balearica. The sequence continues at coordinate 4,494,363 of JAULKJ010000007.1, forward strand.
GGATGAAGTAAAGTGCTACACAGATTAGCAATTGAAAGAGACGGGGAAAAAACAACCCAATCCAGCTCCTCATTCCGAGCATAAAGACAGCTTAGCAAGTTACTTTATTATTACTTTGGATAAAAACAATTAGTAGAAGAGAAGAGAAGAGAAGGGGACATAAGTAAATGTTGTGCAGTTGCAGTTGTTGCAGGCCATGTTGATTAGATTAGAGAAGCAGTAATGAGACAAAGGGTGCATCATTTTTTGTTCTGCCAGCCAAACAGATTGGTACCTTAACCGAATTGAAAATAGAGGAAGCATTTCCTAAATGCAGACAAAGTGTAGTTACTATATTATATTTTATAACACCCGCGTGTGTACCCCAGCGGTTGGGTGAGTGGTCTACCAAGGAGAGATCCCGGGTTCGAGCCTTGGGCACATCGTGTGGGGATGTCTGGGGGTTCTCTGGGGTTTATTCCCCGGGTCCTCTTCCCA
>JAULKJ010000007.1:4527780-4538939 GCA_032355405.1 Rubia balearica
CTTTCTCTTCTTCTGGGATTTCCTCACTTGCGAGGGTAGGAGGTGGGGGTCATGGTGGTGGACAGCTGAGGTGGTGAATCGGTTGGGGATGAAGATATTGATTGAGGAATCGACGAGGTGAGGTGGTGAATCCGTTGGATAATTGGTGACGATGAGTGTTAGGTGGCGTAAGTGGTGGACGATGAGGTGGTGAATAGGTTGGGGAATCGCCGGTAGTGAGGTGATGAGTTAGAGAATCAGCGACGGTGAGGTGGTGGACAGCAGTGGCGGAGGCGGTGAGTTGGGAATCAGTTTGGAGATTTTGAGTTGGGGACAGTTTGGAGATTTTGATGATGATGAAGAATCGGCGGCAGAGGCGGTGTTGCTCGGCGGCGGAGACGATGGTGATCGGCGATGGTGGCGGAAGTTTAGGGTTTTGAAGATGATTAGTGTTTTTATTAAGAAGCAGGGAAGGGTATTATCGTCATGAAAAAAAATCTATTTTCAATCCAGGGGTATTTCTATCTTTTCATTATTAGTCAACACCGGAGTTACATCAGTCAACGTCGAAATCGGTCAAATGGGTAAAACTGCAAATTTTGACAAAAAAATATAGAGTTACTTCTTCACTTTCAGATTTTACAAGGTTATTTCTACACTTTCTCAATGTCATAAGTTCATTTTTGCACTTTTCCCTATTTAATATAATGAAACCAGGAGTAACTGCCCTTCTTTGAATCACACATTTCATCATTTTTTTGTGTTCCCTCCAATTTTTTAATATTGGCTCACTTTTTTGGGGGATAATTTTTTAATATTGGCTTTTTTACCCTTTTGAAAAATTTTAGGTTGTTTTCATCTACACAATTTATTTTTACTCTTCCAAAGCATTGTCGATCACTAATTCTATATTTTTAAAATTTAAGTGTCAAAAGTAAGTGATGAAGGAAGTATTATCTTTGCATCGCTGTTATCAACGAAACACGCTTCCTGGCAGCTAAAGATGAAGAAGATTTTCATCCCAACAATTTCAGTAACAAACACTCTATTATACTAATATTATTTTAGTACTCGGTTACACCAAGCCGATTAAAACAAAAAAGATCAACGTACTCCTAAGTAATTTACATAAAAATTAAAATAATCCCATGCCGAAGAGCAAGGACCAGAACAGCAAATAGGTTAAAAAACATTATCCATTTATTCACAGGGGCCCCTCCAACGTTGAGTCCACATTAAATACTCTCTTTGTTTACTTAACATTAACTTATTTTCCTTTTTACGATAATTTTTAATATTGACTCTTTCATTTTTTAGTAAATTTTAAATTATACACAATTTAATTTTAATTTTTTTAATACATTTTTCATCACTAATTCAATATTTTTAAATTTAAATATCAAAAATAAATGAGTGAATATTACGGAACTGAATAATACTACGTAGGTTTAATTGGGATCAAATCTACAATAAAAAACAATACAGTTGTCCAATTTCATCGCCAGAATTTTCATGGGTCACCATCAAAAGTAGTGCACTTTGAAATTATTGCCACGTCAACCTCATCCACAAACAAAGTGAGTACTAGAAGTAGGCCATCGTTGGGAAATTATCCTCTGGAGCGGCTCCACTGGCTCTCAGTGGACCGCGCCCGTAGATCCGTGACACAAAGATGATCCAACAACACTTAGGTAAATCGCAAGAAAGTTCAGATATCCAGTATTTGTTGCAGAAGCCGTGGCACTTACGGATGCAGTAAATAGGTGTGTACAAAGAAACTCAGTAATTACTGTTATCAATGGAAATGTGCAACAAGTAATACATGTTATCCAATCACCAGGGCGGAATTAGAGGGCTAGCCGGTGTGGCAGCCCCAACCCCCAATGAATAAAGGGGATAGATATACATGTAATTTTCATCTGTCTAGGTAAAATTAATATTAGAAATGCTTAACTCTGCCCCGCACATGATCCGTCTCCCCTCAAATTTTGGTCTAGTTCCGTCACTGTCAATCACCAATGAAAAATATATCAGATTTTAGTACGTTCATAGATAACACACTAATAACACTAGACAATTGTTACCGAAAATAGGGAAATCGATAACTAGATGAATCCTAAGAGGAGATAATTTAATTGCGGACCAATTCCCACAATTTTAAAAGACCAATCCATTAGATAGGTTTTCATGGAGTACTACTCCACACTTTGTAAACACTATTGAAAATCAATGAATCAAATGCCTTTTTCAAATAAAAAAAACAAAATAATCCAACAGCGACCTGATTGTAGTATTTGGTAGATTGGATAATATTTCTGTATCAAAAGTTGGAGTGAATAGGTAAGGCAGTTGTAATAAAAGAAAATGTGAATCGTTATATCACGCTCTGTATTTTACTTAATCACGCCCTATATTTGTACTATTGAAATATTATATGTATTTTGAATTTAATTTAAAGAATAAAAAAATTGAATAATTACTAATAATTGAAATTTATTTTAAAACCTAATCTAATACCCTGGTGGTGGAGTTCGTCTGCAATGGTATTTTCGGATGGTGGTGTTTTTCCACGGTGGTGTTCGCCGATCTCCACTATAAGGGTCCGCCGGCTTTGAAAACCCTCCGATTTCCATGTCTCCACCGTCAGTCTCGTCTGTCTTCTCCGGGAAGCCACACAAGTTCCAGATCAGGCGCGATGGCTCTCCAGCCCAGCGCCGCGCTGTCCCCGCCCCTGTTCTCGTCGCACCGCCTAGCGCCGTCCCAGCCCTGGTTCTCGTTGCCCCGCCAACTTAGCTGTTCTCGTTTCCTCACCCCGATCGGGCTCTCGTTTCCCCACCAGCGACCCGAATCTTGTTTCCTTGCCCCAACCCGACTCGCGTTCCCGCCTCCCCCATGGTTCTTGCCATGGTGGCTCTCGTTTCCAATCGTTGTGTGGCTCTCGACAACGACGGTTGTGGCTCGCTCGCAACGCCGGCGCGCTGGGAAATATGGGTTTGAGGCGATGGTGAGTGACAAGGAAGAAGGGGTTTCGTCGATGGAGGGGTTTTTGTCGCCGGAAGGGAGATGCTGGGTACTTCTCTCCAGTTCTGCATAAATTTTCCGGCAATGTCTGTCGACGGTGGTGGCTGGCTACAAGTGTCAAGAGGAAGAAGAAATAAGTTTAGATTTTTCAATTTAAAATTTAATTAAATATTATTACGTATATATATGTATTAGGGGGCATTGTGGTAAAATACATGACGTGATATAGCAACTAACCTAAAAATCTACGCTATTTTGTGCAAAAGTAAAACGTATGTAACGTAACCATCGTCGAAACTATGCACTTGTATGGTGGGAATAAACACAACAGATGAACTTCACATTCATCAATTACTTTTAGAGTAGAATGTATAGGCAACCTTCAGTTTTGGAAAGCGTAAAAATAATTTTTTAGTTTTTTAAAAGTGCAAATATACTTATGGTCGATCGAAATACGTAAATTTTTATTCGAGTGTCCTTTGAAAGGTGTTGACCAGTAACTTTCCGGCTTTAACAGAAAATAAAATTATCGAAATGCACACCCCTCATTGTTATAGGGTAAAATGGTCATAGCACAGATTCTGGATTCAAAGTTTTTTTTCAGGGGACAAATCGAACTTTGCAACTCCATCTAGTGAAGATCACATTTGACCATTTTTTTAGGTGAGTCTTTGGGTACAAATGTACTTTCGAAAAACTCAAAATTATATTTAAACGTACCAAAGGACTGAGTCTTATATAAGCACTTCGTTCGATGCATATTTTTATTTATTTATCCATTATGTGCAAAACGCATGATTCATGCATGTTTTGTTTATTCATCAATTTAGAATGAAATCGATAAAATTATTTGCAGGTAACAAAATTTTATTTAAAAATATATATTAAGCATACAAAACATGATCATTAAACTGTAGGTAAAAACATTATTTTCAAATATTTTCATATACATTGAAAATAGAATTACATGAAGTCAAATAAAAAAACAAAAAAAACAACCCATCATCATGTATCGAATCTAATTTTCTTACGAATATATTTATTAATAATTCACAGTTAAAGTAACATTTTAATAAATAAAGAATTGAACAATTTTTTTATGGGAGTATTAAATGTTAATTTATGATTTAATCGCATAAACAAAAATTCATTGATAAAATAAATTGGATACTGATAGGTCAATGGGATGATAGATTTCGAGATTCGTATATAGACAGTTGGTAATTTGTGTGGGTGAAAATTTTCGTCTACTATACAATCTTGTGATTTAAATTTGTTTAAATTTTCATCAATTCTTATAAATTATTGAACCATGTTATTGAAGTGCAGATAAACTCAGTATAACAAGACCTTAATCATATTTGAGCGAAATTGTCATCCTTTTACCCTATTAGTAATGTCTCCAATCTTATAACATTATTTATTCAAGATTAGTGACGCAGTTAGAATAGCAAAAGAGATCCGCAAACTCGAATTTTTGAAAAACAATCAAGGGTTACAAGTACAAACCCTAAGTTTTGGTTCTGAAACCCATCAGAGAGAAAATATTCTCAAAAATATTATTATGAATGATAAAAATTTTGGAATAGTACAAGAGGTCCTTAAATACTGTAATGAAATTCTGGAATGATAAAAAAAGGAAATTCAGAAATAAAACAAAAATAGGAAAACTGGTAAAAAATAGTAAATTGTTGTTTCGTCGTACTCGTCGAGATAGTTCATACGGCACCAGCCTTGCCTGATTCTGACTCCAAACGCAAAAGTTATGTTCAAACCCGTATCGAGCCTTTGCAGAGATCCATCACTTCTTCAATTTTTGCCGTCATTCTCTCTGAATCAGTCAGCATATTAAATTTTCCTTTACCTCTGCATCAACATATGAAATGCATTTAAAATGGAAATTATCTTTCATTTTATTAATTCTTTGTGGAAAGTTCATTTATAAACTCTATTTCTTAATGGAAATATTAAATACAATCAATTGAGCTATTAATAGGACTAAAATAAGAAACACCACAGTTTGAATAACTGAAATCTTTTGGAATATAAAAATTAGAATAATTGGGAACGTGTCCTGCATAGAACACTCAATTGATGCATCATCAACAAACCATCACTATTGAAAGTGAAATTATTATGATCACGTCATAATCCGTGTATAGTCTTAGAAATCATAGTGAGGACCACCTGCATGATATCATATCATCGAAATTTTTTTGTTACTAATTTATTTTAAAATTCATGAGTCTTGATAGAATTGTGTTTTAAACCATATATTTACGTGTTACTAAGAGTATTATGAAGTCTAATTATCGTTCCTTTTGTTGAATTTTACTTTTGGCCATTTCATGAAAGTGCTAAACAAAATTGAAATCCAATCATATATATGAATTTTCAAGTCCAAAATTTCATCTCTTTCAAAAACCCTAACACAAAAACCCTAGCAGAATTGCTCGGGGGAGCCGTCGTCGCTAGAAACTTCCTCCTCCAGTGGCCCCTCTTATCCCAATCCTACCCCAACACCCTTACCCCCGTCCCAACCATCATCAGAGAGCTACATTCTGCAGAGAAGAATCTGGAACAACTTGGCGAATTCAGTCGGTATGGCGGTGGGGCTTCTAGTACCGACATTGCAGAGGCTTCTAGTCCGAGCAGTGGTTTTCCTAGTCCACCTATGGTGCAAAAGCGGCATCATCAATATTGTAGATCTGGTCCAAGCAGTGGTTCTTTTAGTCGACCACCGTTGCATAGGCGGTCTCAGTGGTGTCCATAGGCGTTGCAGAGGCGGTAATTAGTGTGTTCCGACGTCCTAGCGCTCCATGACTGGCTCCAAACCAGCGGGACTAGCTTCCCACCATTTTTAGCGACGTGCCTACTATTATGTGACCAGCCAGGAGGGTTTGCGAGTCTACTCGGGTCTGAGTCGGTCAACTCAAATCCAGTAGTGGCCAATTCGGTTCGACTTGGGTTAGGGTCAACTTAACTCATTGACGAGTCAACAATGGGTCCACTCAACCCGAACGATTCAACTTGGGTCAACCAGATTCGAATACATCTTCGACAATATTTAGGATACGAGGGGTACCTTCTCCATTTTAATTTTAATTTTTTCTACTTAAAATTTTTTCTTTTCAAGATGGGAGACTATTAATTAATTTCAATTTGTTTTTTTAATCATTAACGGGGTAGTGTTTAAGTACTAGGTCTTTTTGCTGGAATATTTAGTCGCGTCGGTCTCTGTCAAATCTAAGTTTTCCTGATGGCTCCTTTTGCTTGGTTAAACTTAGTTGGCTTCTGATCTATTCTATATGTTGGTTTAGGTGAAATCCGAGTCAAGGTAGTTACAACAACTTACCTTTAGCGATTGCGTTCATAATCTACAGTCCATATTTGTAGACCGAGCAAGTTGAAAAATCTTTGATTAATCACCTTGTGTCATGTTAGAAACTTTCGTACCTTCTCTTGAATTTACTTACATTTACAAGAGACTTTTTGGGTGACCAAAATGACCAGGATCATCTTCTACTTTCTATAAAGAACTTCAATTGATAGTGTGAACCAGATCTATCTCTTCAGAGGTTGATTGGGACGGTTATTGAAAACTCTGTGAGAATGTGGCTGATATTTGAATATTGTGATTGACTTCTGGTGATTCGAGCTGAACTAGTCGGAAGTGTACACAATATTTGATCATATATCATACGATGCACCCCTTTCTATTTATTTTTACATAAAGGCCACAAATTTACGAGGAAACCCCTTTCTATTTACGATGCACCACAATTCAGCTAGAGGGACTAATTTATTCTATAACCCACATCAAGAATTATTCCCTGCTTCAATGCGAGTGCATAGGCACGGGCAACATAGAAGATTCACAACCTTTCAAGCAGACTTTCTAGAGACCAGGGCTGAGTTTTTCCAAACATTGCAGGAGCATCTAGTACCGGATGATTTTAAATATGTGTTTGAGAAGATGATCACTTACACAAACTCACACAATAGGGGTAAATAATGCAAATGGATTCAGATGGAAGTATGTTACAAGCAGGCGCATGGCAGCAACAAGAGCTACAACAAATGGATCAATAACAACAATCTCCGGATAATCCGTTGAAGTATGAGCTATCAAATGGACATCTAGAGGTTGGAAACACAAATCGTCAGGGAGCTCAAGAACATACTGATGTCATGTATGACCGAGAACTAGTAGAGAAAGAGACACTCTTTCGCACACGTCAGGCAAGCCAAACAGGGGAGCATTAGAATAAAGGTTTGAATCACATGCAACTAGAAACTGAAGTGGGGGTGGTCACCATACCTGGTACGATTTAGAGTGTACTAGTCGCTCATAATCAGGTATCTCCAGCTCTAGAAATTCCTATTGTGACTGTAGGAAAAGATAGTGAGAAAATATATGTGAGTTCAATTGATTAAAACACATATGCAAAATGGGAAATGAGCATGGTAAATGAAGTTGATAAAAACCTAATAGATGCTCAAGGTTGGAGAACATGGGAGGGTTTAGTCATAGATTAGGAAGTGTATCAGGTAGGGTAATGTAATTGTGTCATTCTTGTAGAAAACCCCATAGCTGAACATATAGAAGAAAGAACTGTAGAAGGGGACCAAGGAGATATTATAGTATTGGAGTCATCAGGTGATCAAACCCCGAATGATAAGGATAAAAGCGATATTGTTCAATTTATCGTAACGGGTATTTTCTAAAAATTAATTTTTTATCTGTCATTGTTGTACGTATGTAAACAGATTAATGGTCACACATTTTTTGAACAGTGTAATAATGATTACATCACAAATCTAGCTGTGACGAAGGGAGTAGTCTAAATTTCCAAGCACAATTTTTTTAAAAGGTCAAAGAATATGGTACTCTGTTATTTTCATAACCTGGCTTAATATTTGATTACATTATGCTATCTTATCTTAATATTTTATTAGATTATGCTATCTTATCTTAGATAAACAAAGCATTAATGGAGTATGTATCTAAACCCCGTGAGCCATGAGGCAAGTTTTATCATAATTCAATTTTTTAAAATCATGTAGTTACAACTTTAATTTAATTTATTGTAATGAAAAGCAAAAACAATAATATTAAATCTACGAGATTTTGCTTGCTTAGGACAAAGTTATGTTTTAATTAAAAGTAGAGAAACAAATAAGCCCTAAATCTGCCGTAGATATAGTAAAAAGATAAACTTAATCCCGAAATGTCCAAAATTTACATCCACCGTCGGATCCCCAGCACGTGAAATCTCGATCATTTCCGCCGACTTTACCACTACGTCCATCTGCCGCGTATCATTGAGGGCACTCCAAACGACGTTGCAGTGCCGGCTCACTCACCAAACGAGTTAAATTACCTGGTAATAGTTGTAGCAGGGAACAATAACAAACGGCCGTTACCGGCACTAACGTCGAACCCGACGGCACGGCATTTAACGGCGCAGTTCTGATTTAACGCCGTTTGGCTGGAAAATCCAGTGGCCGCCGGAAACACGTTGGTGGTGCGTTTGTACGGCCCGAACCACTTGTTCTGCATGTAGCGGTGCTTCCTCCACGGCGGAAGGTGGAGGTCCCGGCTCTTCAACGACCGCCGCGCGGCGTCGCTCATCGCCCTCAGAACCCGCTTCAGTTCCTCGCTCTTGCCGACGAAAACCCTAGGCACCGACTCCGCCGCGTGCTGGTACTTCGCCGTCGGGCGAGCGATCTCAAACTCCCGAGCGAAATCGAGGTCGATAAAGTACCTCGTGACGCGGTTGTCGGAGTCCGATCGGAGCACGTCGACGAACTCGTAGTTCCCGGCGGTTAGTCCGCCAGAGCCTTCCCACGCGGTCTTGCAAACGGCAGCATTGTACCCCAAATTCCTCAGAAACGCCATCACGCTCCGCCGCAACTGCCCCGGCGCCACCGCGGGAGCACCAAACACATCCACCGCCTTGCTCGCATTACTATAAAGCACATTCCTAAACGAATCGCCGTCGCCGTTAAAGTTGAACACCACCGGCTTGATCCAGTCGTCGACGTCGCCGTCTACAGAGTCGTTCGCCGACGGATCGCTTTCGGAATCGGAGTTGCAGCTGTTCAGAGACTCCGTCCCGGCGTCGTCGATGAGGAAGCCGTAGACGAGATCGGACAAGCTCGGGGAAGCGGCGCAGTCGTCGTCGTGGTGACGGCTGTGCTCGCTGCCGCTGCTGATATCGTCAAGGATGACCCGATCCATGACCCGTTTTATCCTCGCAAACCCGGACCCGGAAACAGACATTTCGTGTTTATTGTACTATAAGAAGTCAGAAGAGAGGGATGCGATGGGGGAGAAAATGATGAAAGGCTTTGAGGTGTATGATATAAAGTGGGGGGTATATAATAAGAGAGAGGGAGAGAGAATATGCTTTAATTTGTTAAGGAAAGGATAAGCATGTTTAAAAGGGATAATCCGGTTTTGGGTCCATAGCTTCTGGGTATTTTTAAAGGACGGGGACACGTAAGGGGTTCATTGAGGAGAGGATATGCTTTTGGGGGTAAATGTACATGGGATATGCATCTGGATTATACTGGTTCTTTCAACCGCATGCTTTATTAACTCACTACTTTTTAATGAGTTGCCAATAGTAGTTTTTTCCCCCGCCCCGTAACATCGTCACTCTATTATTTTTATCCGTCCCGCGTCATAACATCGTTATTTTATTATAAAACGTTTGATTATTAGTATGAAGATTTGGATTAACAAGTGCTTCGTTCGTAGTATCACCACTCTACTATAAAGCCTATGCAGAAGTTGATTGTTAATATGAAGAGTTGGATTAACAAACGTTTCGTATCTTAATATCACCACTCTATTACCAAACGTATGCTGAATTTGATTATTAATATGAAGAGTAACATTAACAAACGTTTCGTGTCATAATATCATCACTCTATTAACAAAAGTTTTGTGTCTTAATATTATCACTCTAAGCTGAATTTGATTATTAAGATGCAGAGTTGGAATAGTAGACGTTACTTGTCGTAATATCATCACCCTATTATAAAACGTTATGCAGAATTCGATTATTGGTATAATAAAAGGTTGGATTAACAAATAACCTTCCGTATGGACGGTTTTAATTTACCGGTCTGCGTTAGTGAGTAGGCATGGTGATGGGAGTGTTAGGAATTAGGATGGATCGTTTGAGATATTTGGCATATTTTGCAAGAGTTGCCGAATTATAGGTAGGATATTCATGAGTTGTGATGAAAAGCTTCCCAAATAGACAATAGTGTTCAATGAAGGTTGCATTGGTATGTGATGTAATAAAGTGAAATTCATACTCCCTCTGTCCCAGCCTATTTTGCAGGGCAATCATTATCACGCTGTTTAAAAACATGTTTGAACGTTAATATCTTCACTTACGTATAATTTTTGTAGATAAAAATTTGATATTTAGAAACTACTTGTTACGACGAATTGAACAATGCCACATATGATAATATTGTTGCTCATATATCCATTCAAATATGAGGTCAAACTTTGATAGAGAATAGTGTCTGAAAAGCAACTATGCAATTTAGGCTGGGACGGAGGGAGTAGGTAAATTTCAATCATAAATTTCAGTCCATATGAGTAGATAACAACTTTTGATCGGGACATATGAAAATGAAAAGTAGCAATCTTACCTAGAGACGAAGGGAGTATTTATATCAAACTTGTACTCCCTTCGTCCCACCTCAAATTTCATAGAATTTTTTTTACGATTGTCAAAAAACATGTTTGACCATAAATATGTTTAACTACGTATAATAAAAATAAATAAAATGTTGATATTTAGAAACTACTTGTTACGACGAATCCAACCATATCATATATGATAATATTTTTGTTTATGTATATTTATTCAAATATATGGTTAAAGTTAGACACTGAATAGTGACATAAAATGAAGTGAGAAGTTTGACCTGGGACAAAGGGAGTATAAATTAAAACATCTAAAGAGAATTGAGTTGAAATAGTGACATTGATGAGTTAATGAAGAATGTTAGATACTCTGTCTCATCCAAATCAGCACACACAAAACATTCAGTTAAAATTGTCGAACTTTGATCGCATATTTATAGCACATCGTACGAGATATTGTTAGATTCTTCGTAACATACAATTT
>JAULKJ010000007.1:4547412-4558531 GCA_032355405.1 Rubia balearica
GGGTTCAATTGACACCCTTAATCATACACCAATTTTACACCAAATCCTAGTCTTTCATCTAACATGATCCAATGGTTGAGATCATGTTAATATATTTTTAGTAAATCTATTTTTAGCAAATTAATCTCAACCATTGGATCATATTAGATGAAGGGCTATGATTTGATGTATAAAATGGTGTACAAATAAGGGAGTGTATTGAACTCTTCCTTTAAATATATATTTAGAAGTTATATATTTTAACAAAGTGTGATTGATTGTATATAGTATCGGTATTCAGTGAACCGGATAACAAGGTATGATTGATTATGTATAGTAAAGAATTAAAATTAAAGTATATTATAATATTTATAAGTTATTTTTGGACAAATCTGATTTAGTTTAATCGAAATGAGTTCAATATTCCCGCTAAGAGCACGAAACAAATAATTTCTATGGTGGTTGAGATTAATTAGCCGTAGTATTCTGCTGGACAGACTCAAAATCTTCAGAGGACCTCGACCGGAAAACTTGAAAAAACTGGAATCGAACGTCAGTTATCAACTTATCATATATGAGCAGAGCGAAAACCATAGAGTCAAACCTGGTACACATCGTTTTCTGGTCTTAAACCCTAACAAACTTGAGCAATAACCAAAAAGGATTGGTAAAACAGAGAGATGATGGCCCTTTCGAATTTGAGACAATTGACCCCCATATTCAAAGAAGCCCTTGATCAAACCTTTGTTGTCACCAAGTTCTTCTGTTGCCTCCATGTCGCCAACAACTATCTGTGCACCTTCGCCCTGGCTCAGGGCCCCAGCATGCTACCTACATTGAATCTCACAGGAAGTCTGGTGTTGGCCGAGAGGCTGTCCTCAAGATTTGAGAAGGTGGGCAAGGATGACGTGGTCCTAATTAGAAGCCCTGAAGATCCCAGAAGGGTTATAATTAAGAGAATAGCTGCGGTTGAAGGCGATGCTGTAATGCATATCTCCAGTTCCTCTGCAAATCACGAGGCTACTCTTACTGTATGCGTGGTTTCTTACTTAGCTGCATTGATTCTCGTGTGTTGATGTATACTGAAATGTTTTTTTGATGGAAAGAATGAGCTTTTCTGTTTCTTCTCATTTGTAGGTTCCCAGAGGGCATGTTTGGGTGGAAGGAGATAACAAACATAATTCTAGAGATTCAAGGCACTTTGGTGCGGTTCCTTACGGGCTTTTGGAGGGAAGAGTTTTCGGTGTGGTAAGTTAAACTCAATAGTTATAATCTATAAGGTCTATATTTTAGCTCACATATATCTTGTAGTTGTTTTTGAGACTATCTTCTGTTGATACAAAATGTTTCATGGAGCAAGCTCGTCTAGGAAAATAGTTTAGATGAATGACGGTCTGAATTGCGATTCATTGAGCTCTTCTCCCTGTGCTAAAGGAATTGGTTCTGAAAAGCTTCATCTGGTTGGCTATAAAATTATCAGCTATCCTGCCAAACTTCGAGGCAGCTGAAGAGAAGCTCCTTGACTAATTCACTTTAAGGTTCATTTTGCCAATTGATGCTCTGAAATGTGGTTCTTGCCTTTTTCTGTCTTCGGATATACTTTTCACATTGGGGGTTTACGATTAACATTTTGAAGTAATTGGATATCTTTTACACTGAATGGTTAATTTTGGAAAATATATGGCCTTTCTAATCATAGTATAAGGCTGGACCTAGGAATTTGAGAATTTCCTGTTTGGGCTCTTGTTGCTTGGGAGGAAATTGAGGATGACTTAGGTCCGAGTTCTCAACTTGTATGCCAATTGATATATTCTGTCTTGGCTTCTCTCAAATGCTGCGATTATATCACCAGATGTGTGTTAATCTCCAATAAACTTCTAGGATTTTGCCTCCACAACTATGATTTTAAGGCAAACCTTTCATTCTGTATGCAGGAATCATTTTATGTCTTATGCTAGGAATGGAACCTAGGCAAAACGTTTTGGCATTTTATGATCACGCTAATGACTGCCTTTTTCTGTAAACCGCACATGTAAATTACAGATGCTAATTTGTTGTTGTTGTGTATCTAGGTTTGGCCTCGTGATGATATCGGATTCCTGGGTGGAAGAGTTCAGTAATTGCTCCTTAAGAGGGTATGCCTCTGCACGACATCATACTCTCTTATTGTCATATTTAGATAATGCCGATGATTAGGTCATGTAAACCTATATAACATTGCTTGAGAACCCTTAAAACACTTCTATTATTTCACATTGAAATTTGTGCTTACAGCAACTTCTATGCTGGAAGTGGGAGCATTAAGTTTAATATTTTGTAGCAAGTGAAAGATATATGTGGTTTTGGTCCTCATTTTACATTTTTTGCATCCTATTTACATCCTGCTTCTTGAATTCTGCTAGGCACTGTTGCTGCTACACATGTTCCATAGGACATGAGATCCAATTTTGTTGTTAAGCTATATATTTGTGAATTATGTGAGAATATTGAATAAGTGGTTAGTAAACTGCTAACTCTAACTCACTCTAGTGAATTCCCCTTTGCAGAGGACTGTTGATGTTTCTTAATCAGAATGGATTATCACTCTGCTACTGCTACTACCATAACCTTTAGGCTGAGCCTAACGGATTGGGTAATTTGGGTTAGGGTTTGATTATAGCTACTTAAAAGAGCTACACCACAGTGGATTAGTGAAGTTTCTCTCTAATAGCCATAGTGATTTTCGTGAATTACAATTTTAGACCCTTAGTGCCTTTGTGAAATGGGTATCCTGCCTCTCTTCTTGTAATAGCACCGCTTTATTGTAAGGCTTATGCCAATCTGATTGTTAATATGAAGGGTCTGATTCCCTTTCACCCCCGTCTTCTGGACAGTTCCAGTTTTTTTTCTTTAAATACTACCATTAGCTTTAAATAGACGGTGCTCAAAAGCTCCAACTATAGCTGTTATGTTAGCATATAACAAACATCTTCAGTGGTTATTTTTTACCGCCATTATCTTGACTAGGAGTTTTAGTTTACAAGAACCATTCAAGGCATTTCATGTCCCGGAACTAGTCCCTCATAGCTTGCATATTGCAGAGTATTTTGTTCAGTATCACTATGCCTGATTTCCAAAAGTTACCACGACATGCTAGGGATGATTTTAGTTCCAATTTTATTTTGTGAATGGCGAAGTGACCAAGTGCGCTATATATTGATGCATGTCCTTCTGTCTAGATCCAAGGATCTCCCATGGCAGTCCATTAAGTTTAACTCACTCATTTTTCGTTTTGGTCCATTGCAGATGCAGCATGTGGGATGTGGTTTAAATTATGATAGGCAATTTCAAGATATGAGATGAAAGAGAAGAGATGTGTGTGGTCCTCCATTGTTGATTCACTCAAAATTGTCGCAAGGACAGAGTAGTAGCTTGATGTACTCATATTGAAGATTGGTAAATTATACCATGCCCGGGGTGCGGTAAATGATGGTATCCCCGGTGCATCAGTTATCTAAAATAATTTGTAGTTATTTCCACATAAATAGTAGGAATTGAATTTATAGGTTGTTATTACATGATTCATTTCACGGGGATACGGTAAACAATACATTTAGAGGTGTCAATTCGGGTTATCTTGTCGGGTTTGTGTCGTGTTGAAACAGATTGGGTTGAAATGTGTTGATTTCATTTGTCGGGTCTGGTTGGGTTACTATCGTGTCGTGTCAATTTTTTTCTCAGGTTGGGTCGTGTCGAGTTTAGTTAATCTCGGGTCAGGTTAGTGTAGTGTAATTTTTATGCTCGGGTAGGTTGGATCGGGTCAGAATATTGTCGGGTTAAATCAGATTGGGTTACTGTCGCATCAATTTTTGTACTGAAGTTTTGTTCGGATCTAATCATAACAGTTATTTTTTATGATGTTTCATATTGTATTCGGATATGTTTCAGGTTGGTTCATTTTAGATCGGATTATTATGCTACCCGATTAAATTTAGGTTGGTTTAGGTTATGTTTCAATAATATCATTGTTACAACTCACTATTATCAGGTTCTGTTTCATTGTAACTTGTAATTTCTAGTTATATATTACTGGACAACATGTATATAGGCATCGTATGCCATTGTTGGGAGAGCAATATCGGTGCTAGGAATTTCATAAGCACCGGTAATATGGTAAATGAAACAAAATACTGGTGGTTATGAATAAATCCAGCACCGGTTCACTGAATACCGATGCTAGATACTGCTGCCTATCAAGAAAAAATGTCTGAATTTAATATTTTTAGCATCGATTTTGCTGAATGACACATACCGGTGCTAGGATTGTATTTAATTAAAAAAATTAAAAAATACTTTGAAATTTTAAAACAACCCCACGAAACTGCATTATAATTGTTTAGGCATCGATGTCTTGACGAATGACACCGGTAGTCATACCAATTGAATCGACATGATCATCACAATTGAATCGCAAAGGTAGGATTTCTTTCATCAGTCACACATTCATCAAGATTCTCATCATTTAGGCTATCTTTCTCACTATTATCAAAGAGTTTCATCAAGGTAATCATCATTGCCAATCATGCAAGAGTTTTCACATTTTGCAAGTTCATCACACAAGGTTATGACTTTGCACATAGGGGATTAGGTGAACCATGCTTAGATTTATAGATATTGAATCCCACCTTATCAAAGTCATCCTCTAGGGATAATGTTCCCAAATGAACATCTATCTTTGTCCTTGACGTTTTAAGAAAAGGTCCCCCAATAAAAAATTAAGGATGCACCACCATCGTGCTCTACATCAAGAACATAGAAATCCACCGGATACACTAAATTTCCTACTCTAACCTTTACGTCATTAACTAAACCTCGAGGGCTAGCTTGGGAGTGATCAGCTAATTGGACAACTACTGTAGTTTCCATAAACTCACCTATGTCTAGGTTCTCATAAAGGTAGGAAGGGATAAAATTAATAGTTGCTCCTAAGTCAATCATAACATTTTTCACCAATTTACCGCCTAAGGAGATAGGAATTGAAAACATGCTGGGGTCATCACATTTCTTAGGCAAGTTCCATGATTAAGAGTAGCCACTCCCTCTATTTTCAATTTTCCTAACTTTCTAATTGGTTTGTTCCTCTTCTTAGTGCGTTTAACTTTAAAAAAAATTAGCATAAGAAGAAACATGTTCAATCAAGTCCAGAAGTGGAACACTAACGTCAACTTTCTCTAAGATCTTACGAATGAGCTCATCGGTAGTTGCAACCTTTGGCATTTCCCTAAATGCACTAGGGAAAGGTGGTGGAAGATTCACACTCACCTCGGGTGTTGGAAGCTCCTTAACGGGATCCTCCTCTACAACCATTTCGTGCTCCTTCAAGTTGGTTTTGTTGTTCTCGGGCTCACGTAACTCCCCCCGCTCCTTAGGTTCAATACGCCACATTTCTCATATTGATCTTCAATTTTGAAGGAAGCTTTCCAGACTCTTTGGCCTCTAGTCGGCTCACTGAGGTTGCTAGTTGCCCAACTTGGATTTCAAGATTTTTTTTTAGCTTGAAAAAGCCCTAGTCCTAAGATCTTCAATCTCACCCATTATTCTTTCCGTAAAACATTTTTTTCTTAGCCAATTGAGAGATTGCTTTCAATATTTCTTCTCGATCCTACTTGTAGAGTCATGCGTTATTGTTGGAATGCCCTATGTCTCTTGGATAGGGTTGGGGTGGATCTTTTTCGCCTCGGTTGTACCCTTGAGCTTGATTCTCCTCACGCCAATGGAACTTGAGGTGATCGCGGTACCTAGGGTTGAATGTATTTGCGTAGGGGTTTTTCTTTTTGCCTTCTTGGTTCTCTCAGAACCCTTGTAGTTATTTCCCCTTCCAAATTGTTACCTATTTCCACCCTTGAAGTCTAATGCCTTCACCTCCTCCAAGTCTCCCACCACTTGTGAACAAGCATCAGTGCGATGATCGAGACTACAAATGCCACAAATCATGACTTGTTGAACTCCCCCCTTCATGAATTCCTTCATCATAGAAGGAAGTGCTTGAACTTGCTCTTCTATCTTGAGGGATTGAGACGGTTCATCCACGGTCTCAGTCGAGATCTTGTAACAAACTATCTCATTCAATTAGCTGTTTCTTTGAAAAGTGTCATCGCATCTCTCGGCTTTTGTTGACGATTGAACCATTGTATGCAACATTCACCATTCGCATGCTATCATCACACAAATCCTCGAAGATGTAATATACCAAGTCCCCCTCCTTGAGCGAATGATATGGATTACTTGCCAATAGCCACTTGAATCGTTCCCAATACTCGTAGAGGGATTCATTTGCAAACTGAGAGATATTGGAGGGATGATTCTTCAAACCCACCGACTTTGAAACTGGAAACATTTCTCGAGAAATCTGAGCTTCATGTCCATCCAAGAGGTAATGCAACTAAGTGGAAGGTGGTATAACCAGTCTTTGGCTGCATCTCTAATTGATGACATCAGCTTTCTGTAAGCCGCTCAAATTGGTGTCAAAATGTGTTCCAGCAAATATGTATCTTTTCAATAACTCATTACATCAACTATTTATGTGATTAGCTCGTGTATTTTACGACTAAGTTCAGATTTCATAAATATTTATTTAGTCATTGATAAATATATACAGACATTTCTTCATGTTTTTAAGTGTTTACTTCATGTCTAAAACACGTTTCTTCAATTTATTCATGATAGGTTTCATTTTATAAAAATATCACAATCCTTGACGAATTATATAGCCATTTTTATAAACTTTACTTCATGAGTAAATGATTTAAGATAGTGTATTAATATATTACTTCATACATTTAAGAAAATTTTACAATACCAAAATATTTTGAAAAAAAATCAAATTTCAGACCATCAGCATTATAATACTTCATGTATTTATTGAGTTGCATCGTGTATTGAACATATTACTTCTCGGGCTACAGTAAAATTTAAAACATCAAAATATTCTTAACAAAATGCACGTAATTGAATTCTAAATATTGATGAATAACAAAGTTCGATCATGGAATTTCATGTGTTAATGTATTTAAATCATTTATTTAATATATTACATTATACGTTCCAGAAAATTTTAAACACCTAAATTTTCTCAACAAAATGCATATAGCCAAATTCCAGACCTTATCGAATTATCCAGCAGAATAATATCACGTTACTTTATGTGTTCATGCAGTTACATAGTGTGTTCATAATGTTACTTCATATGTTTCAACAAATTTAAAAACACCTAAATTTTCTCAACAAAATGCATATAGCCAAATTTTAGACCTTGCGAACTATCCAGCAGAATAATATCACGTTATTTCATGTGTTCATACAGTTACATCGTGTGTTCATCATATTACTTCGTACGTTTTATCAAATTGAAAAAGACCTAAATTTTCTCAAAAAAATGCATAAAACCAAATTTCAAACATTGACAAATTATCCAGCAGAATAGTAACACATTACTTCATGTGTTCATGCAGTTACATTGCACGTTTTATATATTACTTCAAATATTCAGCGAATTTGAAAATATCAAAATGTTCTTAAGAATATGCACATGAAAAAATTTAAATCCAGATCTGGAAAAAAAATAACATAATATTAAAACATTACTTCATGTGTTCATAGTGTACTTCATGCGTTTAACTGTATATACGCATTCAAAACCAAAACTGAATGTAAGTTTGTTGAATTTTCATATTGAACATATCAGTTGCTTTCTCCTCTATACAAAACAATTTGATTGGCTTGAATTGCTTCATTTCTCATAGTTTATAACCACAACACCTTAAACCGTAGATTTCAACCATTAAAGGGCTTACAGGAGTGAATAAGTGTGTAACACATAGTTGCACCTCATCGTATACTAAATTCAGAGAAAATGACACTTTAGATACCTATTATTTTTGCTCTTTTTATTTTTAATATGTTCCTGAAACGTTCACAAATTATTATGAAATATTTTCATGTGTTCCTATCAGCTATTCGCCCGCCAATATAAGCGTGTAAACATTGAGTCATCATTTTTAGTAGCAATAATGACACCAGTTAAGAGCAGTGAACATGAAAGGCATGTATCACAGAATAGATCACGGGTACAATTGGATTGGTGGTGTTGTATTCATGGTTTAAAAGGCTGACAAAGTCAGCATAGAAAACACAAAAAGAAAAAAAAAATTAAACATCAATTTAATCTACTCCAAATAATTGTGAACAGTATAGTTTTTTAATCTGGGTAATCATTGACTGATCAGTTGAGTTCATAAAAAGTTTTTATATTTAGAAAATCAATGGAGTACATTTTTCAATAATTTAGAAATGTTTTCTCAATAATTTTAAAAAAAATAGAGAACATTTCTCAATAATTTAGAAATGTTTTATATACATTATGAAAAGAAAATGAAATCTGTAATTTTCCATTAAAAACACCGAAATGGTCACTCTAATTAGATTTAAGTGGTCTTTCCGGGAAGTTGGATTGTAAAATAAGTTACTTCTTCGTTTTGATCCAGTGCAGCCGCAGCAGTAGCAGTATGTGGCACATTCCTGCTTAAAATTAAGATGGAAAAACACAGCCGGACAAATAACACACACATGTTGAGAAACATACCAACCTGAGGTTTTCCTCAAGAACAACACATCCTGAAGATGTAAACCATCTATGATCATCCAAAAGAAAAGGCCGGAAGAGCATTTGTACATGTAAGATTGGATTTTGCATATTCACAATAAACCCATCTCTAATCCATGTCCTCATGTTCCTATATACAAATGCCTGAACTCATTAGACTTGCAACTACTCCATATGCCTAGGAATTGATGTCGAGGCCTTGTTTTCATCCTATCCTGATATCAAACCGATACATCTCCACAGCAAACCTAAGTTCAGTTACTTCCATCATATGGGGCTTGCTCTTGATACCTGCAATTAATATTCATAGAGGTACATAGATAAAGCTTTCAAAACAGAAGACAGATTGTTATCCACCATCCAACTACCCTAAGATATACGTGTACCTTTTCGCATATTTTGGATTTACCCTATAGGATTAAAGCCTGAGCTACTATTTCATGAACAAACAGAAAAAGGATCAATCAACACTGCCATGGGGAGAAATGATCCGTGAAAAATCAGAATATTGGCCATGCATTCTCTCATTCTTAAGAACTAATGTTACATTACATCAGGAGACTTGAGTTCAAAGCAATGTCACCCGAAATTGAGCATTAAATCATATGCAGGAAGGAGTAATAAAACCACTGTACATTAAAACCATAATAACTAGTCAATGTCAACTCAGTCATATCCTTACTCTGAGAGCTTGAGATTCAACTCCTATGTATAAACCAGTACCTTAGTCATAAAAAATATAGACTATCCTATTTGGTTTGATTCCCTCAGTAGACCATGATTATCAAGCACGCAAATGTAGGTGAATATTTCAAATAAGCACCGATATAGGAAGCTGTCCAGGGGGAATAGACTACCCTCTTTTTGTGTTCAAGGAATTTGAGGAATGGAAATGGTATTGAGGCTGTTAACTACGAGCAGCCTCAGTTCCATACCCCAGATTCCATGCAAACAAACACACTATAAAATTTAGCAAATATCTGCTTCAATTAAATATGGGTATAGTTTGGGGGGAAATAGACTATACCCATGTTCTCATGTAGGTGTAGTGGTCCATTGCGAAGAATATTCTTTGACTAACACTCCCAAAAATTTATAGTTGTCGTCTTCATATTTTCAGTTCCCTCATCACTAAAAGAAATTAGTATGCCTTATCAGCTTATTCATAGGATTAGCTGATTCTAAACGGAGGAAAGGGGTAGTACTTGGAAAATCATAATGCAGGAAGACAAAGTAAATAAGTAAAATGTGACTCTGACTGTGACTGGTATCAAAGGATCTGATGTGACAATCCTATACAATCTTGCAGGAATTTAACCACAAGACTATCACATACAATAGCCAGTTGTTGGTTTGGATTGCAGGGATCGTGCAATTCCACAATCCAGAATTATCAAGACAGCAATTCCGATAACATTGCCTGGCATAACTAATCAGATAACTTTGCTAATTCACATTCTAGAAGGCAAGTTGGCAACACGTCCCCAATCATAGTTTTAGTTGGTATAGTGGTAAACCCTTCTGATCAGTGGAAGAGAAGTTCCTCTAGGACAATTTATGGAGGTTTCCCGAAAAGTTTTTTAAAAAAGAGCTGAAATCGCTGATATTGCTCGTATAAGGTATTCTTGTTTTGTCAAATCACATTGCCTGCATAAAAATGCATGTATAATGTCCGTCAAGACAGTTCCATGAGGATCGGTAACTTGTAAACAAGTTATCAAATTCAACATGGTATGTTTAAAAATTAAAAAAAATCCAGAGGAAGCCTGTTTCTTTAGTGGTTCTCTGTACAATGGGATGTTTCCATTTGTCCCAAGAAAATTACAGCTCTGTTAATGCAGTAAAATATTAGTTGGTTCTCCAACACACTAATCTCACGTGTAAAATTGTTTGAAAGACTCTACCCATGAGCCCAATATTTAGTTTCCTGCAGCATTCTTCTGCTAAATTTCAGGATTTTCAGTTTTTTCCAGTATATCAGCATTGAGTTGACAGATGCTAAATAAGAACTAGAATGGCACACCACTCCCTAGCCTCCACAGGGTTATTCCTCTATTTTCTGTTCCTCACTCTCTGGAACATATCTTTTAAACACATTGCATGTGGTGATAGCAAATGGAAAACAAAAAACTGTGATGACATTCCGCTATCTATGTCTTAAGTGCAAGATGCGAAGGGATGAGATGGACATGAATATCATCAGTTATAGAGATATAGAAGCACATTAATGGGAGCTGATCATACGCACAACTATTAATGTGGAAAAAGTAGCAAATAGAAAACAAGGTAGAAAATTTTTAACCTGATTCTGTAGATTTGCAGCAACAGCCCAGCGTTGTGGATGAGCTGTCACTGAGCTGTCATTGATGAAAGCAATTGTTCTTGATTCTTCTTCTCTATTGGTTACAAGTGCCGGGGGTAATTCTCTCATCACCCACAATAAAAATGCAGATGGTATGGAAGTACCTATACATATCAAGACAATTATATAACTTCATC
>JAULKJ010000007.1:4583958-4597337 GCA_032355405.1 Rubia balearica
CTCTTTTGCCTTTGTCAGGCAAAGGCTTTTGCGCCTTCATTTGTCTGCCTCCAGGGTGCCACGTGACACCTCAAATTGGGCCACATGGCACCATTAAATTAAAAAATAGCTTTAAAAATTCTAAAAATGAAAAAAATTGTAAAAAAATTGATATTTATTTTTACAATCTAAATAAATTTTTAGATCTTTATAAAAATAAAAAAAATACTTTCTTTAAAAAACATGTGTTTCTTTTGTTTAATTATGGTTCATAAAATAAATTTTAAAAATTGAAATTAATTTTGAAAATGAGATATCAAAAAACAAAATCCAATTCAATAATTATAGTTGCATTATTAAATTTCACATTTAAATTTATTTTGTTAGGTACATTTATTTGAATTAATTATTAAATGTAGAATTAATGAGTATGATAGAGAGAATCAAGTGGGATCAATGAAGTGGTTTGAGAGTTGTTTTTACCATTGTGGAGAAAAAATAAAGTATTTTAATTGTAATTTGAATTGCTAAATTGAAGGAAAAATATTGATTATTTAATGAATGAAAATCACAAGAGTAAATTGAAAGTGGTTTTGCCATTGTAGATTGCCTCCGATTAACGAAACGCGGCTTATTAATGTTTTGGCGCCCAAGAAAACTGCGTCACCATGTTGAGAAAGGCACGTCCCTTGTTGTTTACTGACATGCCTAACGCCTAAAGTCAGCATTGGACAATGGAGAATGGGATTCGGTCGTCGCTCCGTTTTCTTAACGGTGTTACTTTTATTTATTTAAGATATTTTTTAACTAAAAATACTCCTTCTGTCTCATTTCAAACAAACTGCTTCCTCCGATCTCTTAATATTGGCTAACTTTCCTTTTTTATTTGGTTTTTTAACGATGACCTCTTCCCCTTTTAGCAAAATTCAGGTTATTTTCACCCAATCAATTTACTTTCTACTCTCCCAATACAATTTTCACCACTCATTTTACTTTTCTTAAATAATGTGTCATTTTGTTCACAAAAACTTGTTTTAGGAAGCCAAAACTTTAAGTCAGAGATTATTGTGTAATTATAAGAAGTTTCATTTGGGATGAAGTATTTTTCAAAAATATGCTGAAAAATTTAGGGACCAACTGTGCAATTATCAAAATACTATACATATCACACAAAATCAGATTTTTCAATTTTTCTCTAGCCGATCTAAAACCTCTCGCCTATCGGAAGCCGCCACCGGCCTACGGTTTCCGCTGATTTTCTGCCGGAAATTCTCTGCAATTCAACGCTGCGAAACCCTAGGCTCTACCATTCGACGCTGATGCTGCGTTTCTTCTTCTTCTTTTGGTTCCCGGCAGTGGTTACCGGTGGAACACAGCGACAACGCGGTGGAAGAAGGTCTCCAATTTGCGACCTCTGTTGAAGAAAATCTCTGTTTTGCTCTTGTTCAAGATTCACGACGAGCTTCTCTGATTTGACGAACCTTCTCTGATTTGCGATTCAACGAAACTTCTCCGGTTGCGATTTGACGAAGCCTCTCCAGTTGTGTGGCTTTAAAATTTTGTGGAGGAAGGATATGCAGGAATAGTTTTTTCAGGTAATGAATTCATTCTCTATGCACTTGATTACTTAATCACGTGATTCATTACTTTATGCACAGTACTTGATTCCTTACTTTATGCACATTGAAATTCCCAAGGCATATTGTAGATGACCTATTTTTTTAATGAACTTTATAAAGCATATTGCTGGTATTACTTTTTAATGTGTGTATTTGCTTTGTAATATTGAGGTTGATATTTAATTTGACAAATTATGTTTTGATGATATTTCATAATTTTAGTTGATATTTTGCTAGTTGTAATTGATGCTTGCGATTTTCAGTTTGATGTTGATTTTTTTAGTTGTAGTTGATATCTTATGATTTTCAGTTGATGTTTTGTTAGTAGTAGTTGCAGTTTATTATTTTTAGATTTCAGTTGATGTTTTGTTAGTTGTAGTTGATTTTTCCCCTCTCATGTTGATTTTTTTTTCGAGTGAGGTTTAGGTGATGAGAGTTGATGTTTGTAGCGCTGTTTGTATTTTTTCTCATGTTGATATTTTTCATTTTCTAAGTGAGGTTTAGATGATAGGAGTTGATGTTTGTAACTTTTGATTGATATAGGTTGATATTTGCAGTTTTTTTAGAGATGTTTTACAATTTTCATAGTGAAGAATTTATACTCTTGAGATACCGTAACTTTTTGGTTGATGTTTTTAGTTTTTTTCCTCTCATGTTGATGTTTTTCATTTTTCGGGTGAGTTTTAGTTGATATGAGTTGATGTTTTGTAGTTTTTTTTTTGGGATATATGGGTTGATAATTTTATTTTATTTCCTCTCATGTTGATGTTTTCCATTTTCTAGATGAATTTTAGATGATAGGGGTTGATTTTTATAGTTTTTTTGGTGATTGGTTGATTTTTTGTAGTGTTTTTTCCGTATGTTGACGTTTTTCATTTTCTGAGTGGTGTTTAGATGATAATGATTGATGTTTTTAGCTTTTGGGTGGCATAGGTTGATTGTATTTTTTTAAAAAAATGATAATTTAACCTTTGTTGATATTTTATGATTTTTAGTTTTTTAGTTATAGTCAACGTTTTTTCAATTTTTTTGTTTATTTTATTTTATTTTTATATAGTTTTTGCTATTTTATTTGATTTTTATATATTTTTACTGCAATTTTTTGTTGACATTTTATGATTTTTCATTGATATTCTGCTATTTTTGCTGATGTTTATAATTTTCAGTTCATTGATCATATTGATTTTTCCATTTTTAAAAAAATTTAATTTTTTTTTGCAGATGCGGATGGCGGAAAATTGAAGGCAAAAAATTGGACAAAAAACCTTGGAAAATATTAGCATTAGATCCTTGTAAAATAATTAGAGATAGGTTCTTTTAAAAATTTTAGAGATAGGTCCCTGGAGCTAGAATATAGTTAAAATTGCATAAAAACCATTGCCTAAAGTTTAGGCTATTTCACAGGAGACCATCTCCATTTTGTTTTGGGATAATGTTAAGAAATCAGAGGAAGTAATTAAAATTTCTTAAGTTTATTTATAAAATTAAATTAGTACACAAATATAAATATTATTGTGTGATATCTTATTAGATTCGTTATAACACATATTTCTAAAATACAAAGACTTGGGTGAGACGGTCTCACCTAATTTTATGGTGAGATGGGGGTTTAAGTAGAATTATTTAAAGATGAGAATGACATGGAGTATTTTTTGTAATTTGTAAAGCTTTAGTTTGTACCTTGTCTCACCATAAGTTATGATGAAATGGTCTCATATGAGTCTTTCCCTTTTTAAAATATCAATTTTTTACAAGTTTTAATTATCATTAATGAAAGTCCAAATATATTAAAAATCAAACATTTTTCTAGTCAGCTGTCAAAATAAAAGTGTGTAGTTTGAAATGGCACAGGGAGTACACTTCTTCTTCTTCTTCTTTTTACAAAAATCCTTCAATTTCATTTGTTTATCCTATTTTTTAAAATTTTAATTAAATATTTTCACTCATTATATTCACCTAAATTAATGTATAAAATCAAAGAGGGGCAATATTTAAAATTTAAAGGGGATGTAGGCATATTTTGTTTTTCTAAGCATCTCCAATTAACTCTATATTTCAGTTGCTACAGTAGATTTTTATCGTTGCTATAATGTATTTACTCCAATGATTTCCTTATATCTTTCTCTAAAAATAAATTTCTTCTTATTTTTTTTATAAAAATTAATTCTATAGCATTTTGTAATGTTTTATTATGGTAAAATCTAATCATAATGTTTACTTTGAATTTTGTTTTTCATAATAATAATAATAAATTAATGTTATCAAAATATAGCCTTTCCATGCATAATTAATTCATTACAAATAATGTACAAAAACTATGAAGAAAATAAATAATTAATTTCCATATACAATTTCTTACAAATGATGTTCAAAATTTCAAATAACAAACAAATTCAATTTGAGTTACAAATAATTACAAAATAAAAACATATAATTAACAATTTTCATATAATAAATATAAAAGAACGGATTAATTTCCATACGTAAATACAAATATGGTAAAAATATCAAAGAACAAATGAAAAGTAAATAATTTTAAACGAAATAATGAGAAAAGGGAAAGCAGGAAAAGAGAATGTAAAATAAGAAAGAAAGAAAAAAAGAGTTAAATAGTTCTGTGAGGAAAAGGAGGAAATAGAGAAGGTGAGAAAAGAAAAGAAAACAAAGCAGTAAAAATGCATTTGAAGTAGGAACACTATTCGTCAAATTTGACGTGTTACCGTGGATGCACGAAATTCTCAACGCCAGAATAGCGTATCATTGGAGTTTCATTTTCCTCCAAAATCTGATGTGGAACGGAAAGATATCGTCCATTGGAGATGGTTTAAGTTGAATTATGTGGGGAAAAAATTAAAGCAAAGTGATTGAAAAATTAACGAGTTAATAAAAGTTATCACATTTTTACTATAAAATTTTGATTTTTATAAAACTACACTAATTTAAAAAGTCCATACTATTAAGAGATTGGGAGTATTTTAGTTTCAATAAGGACTTAAACCATTATTTTCTCTTGGAATTTTGCAAGTAGTTGGGTACATGACCCTCCGCAAATTCTTGCCTTTCCTCTTTATAGTCTTTCTTTTAGAAAAAAAAAAGACTCTGAGAACCGAAAGTTTTAGGACTAATTGACTTTTTGATTGTTCTGTCGGGAAAACTACGTTTGCTTATTGAAACTTTGGGCAATATTTTCTGAAACAATTCTAACTTCTTCGTAGTTTCATTTCATTTTTATTATTTTACAATCTAACCCTGACATTTGTCATATATTTTATTTTCCTGTCATCAATATTGATCAATTTACCAATCAATTGTCAATTTTGCATAAAAATTACAATCAATCACATTATAAAGATAAAGTAAGGTGACGTGCCATCAGAGGCGAATGTAGCATGTGCCATGGATACTCCTTGATAAAAAATAATAAAAATGTAAAAATAACCCTATTAAATTTTGAAAGTGCAGAAATAACCCTGTAAAATATGAAAGTGTAAATCTAATTTTTTTTAAATGCAAAAACACTCATATGAGTGAGTGTTTATATTGGCTCCCCAAACCAATTCAAAGTAACCAACGGAAGGTAATCGGGGCGAATTGTTGAATCTGGTAGTTGTTCTTGTGTTCTATTACATGAGTAGGATAAGAATAACAATGGATGTGATTCCACTCTTAATCCTCCACCCCTGGTGTGTAAATCTAAATCCATGTTTTGGAGAAATGGTGCAGATATACCCTAATTGCAGTATTCCGACGGTGATTAAAGGAATTTAGACGCTGACCTAAACTAAAAAGACAAAAATGCTCATAGGTTTAAAACTAAGGATTTAATAACCCTTATACCTCTAAACTTTGCCGCAGGTCAACGGTAGTCACTGCCAATCAACAATGGTCAACTTTGGTCAATGCCAAATCATCGCTGGTCGCCGCCGCCGCTGGGTGGTGGTGACCGGGTTAGATAAGCACTTTAGTAATAAATACAAGGTCATATTAGCACTTCTCTAAAAAAGATAGGGTCAGATCAGCACTATTATATAAAAAAAATCTTTTTAGGAGAACTCACTACTTATAAATATACCTTCATTACAACTTCTTAATTTTTTTAATAAAAATAATCAGGTAGATTTCATTAATTATTGGTAAAGTACAACTTCATAATTTAATGTATGATAAATATATTTATAATTTGTATGTTATTTTCTAATTGACTTTGAATACTTCCTCTATCCTAGATAAATTGACACATTTTAAATTTAGAAAGTCAACTGAATCAATTTATTACTAATATAATATCTTTATTCATGTGTGTAAGAAAATATGGAAAAAATACTAATTAAAATTTTTATGTGATGATGAATCCAACACAATTGACATGATTATAGTCATGCGTATATAATAATAGAATTTAATCATTGAATTTGACTTTGTTTGACTTTCAAAATTCAAAATATATCAATTAATCAAGGACGGGGCAGTACAAAAATTCGGTCGCATCCATAATGAAAAATTTATTCTGTTCCTAGCAGTATTCAAGTAGCAATGTGTGTCAATTTCTAATTACAAAGTTATCGAATTTCGTAAGGAAATTATTTCCTGAAAATTTTGAATTTCCTTCGGAAAGTATTTACCAAAATTTCTTACTTTCGTAACGAAGGCATACAAATTATAAGTATATTCATGATATATTAGATTATGAAGTTGTAATGAGAGCATGTATACAAGGAGTTGATCTCCCAAAAAATTTGTTTTTAATGACAGTGTTGATCTGACCAAATTATTTTTATATAAGTGCTGATTTAACTTTGTCTTTTTTACTAAAGTGTTGATCTAACCCTGTATTATTAATAAAATTACTGATCTAACCCGACGTTGACCAACGGAAGGGTTTGAACATTTTTTTGGTGAGGGTAGTATCATTTTTATATTTTTCAATTTTCAAAGGGGTAAAATGGTCATTTTAAAGACTTCCAGCCACAATTTGATTTCCAGTGTTAGATTGGAACCTTTGACCAAAACATAAGTTAGATTTTCACTTTAGAATTTTACAAGATTCTAAAACATAGATTTAAAAATGCAATTTTCTCTAAAAGAAATTAAGTTATTATTTATTCATATTAACTTATATATTTACTGAATTAAAAGAGGACAACTTCTATTGTATTGAGGAGCATTGTGAATTCTTTTATGTTCAATATTTTTTTATAAAAGAAAGTGATTATCCCAATATATATTTGAGTTTTTTTAAAAATACGGTAGACTATTTTTTATTAATATGAAAATTCGTGATTACAAGTCATCACAGCATGTGCAATATTGTGGCCATCTGTTATAGTCAATCAACTTTTACAATTTAAAGTGTGAAAACACTATAGTTAGAAACTTTATTTCCGTAACTATTGCCTAATGTCTAGAGGAACACCTGGGTAGTTTTTAATGTATAGTCTGATCTAATTGTCAGCCTAGTTATCCCTCTTGCACTCGTCTCCTTCATTGCACCCAGTATGGATGTTAGTTCAGCTTGCACCGGTGACAGGGCTTGAAAGAGGCAGTACGCAGTCTAGGCCTGCATCAACCCATTATTTTTGGCACACCATGCCCCTACCCCTTTTCATGTGAATTAACAAAAAGCTACACCTGTATTGACTATTGAGCTCCCCTGGAAGAGATAGTCGGCCATTATGCATTTCCTTTTCTAGATCAGATTAATGTCCCCTACCTTTGTTGCCTCTTGGATTGGGTCCTCTCGTGTCCCTAGTTGCTAGTGCAGCCTCTAGGATACCTCATGTTGTTCTGGCAGGTCATTTTGTCTCTTTAGGCTCAATTTTTTGGCTTCCTTTGTTAATAAGTCCCCAATGATTGCTAGGGCATATGATCAATTGAAAATTTGGTGAGTTCGAAGGCGACCCTATTCCTTGCGCACAAGATGGCCCATATTATGTAACATGCCAGATCATTTGCTTCTCTGCAGTGCCAATTTAAACCATTGACTGAATCAATCTCTTAAGGATGACGGTTGTCTTCTATTGAAATCCATACCTAGCCTGCTTGACCACCAAACTCTCTTTGCCGGCTCACGTTGGAAAATCATGGGTTATACACTTTCTTCAGCTTTTGAGCATACTTGACACATCATTGAGAAATTCAACCCTCTTTTCCGGAGATATGGGTTTGTGGGACTAGCCCTCTGTATCACTCTCCAAATCATAAATTTTACATTCTCCGGTATGTTCCCGGAGAATGCCCTTTTCCTCACACGCGAAGTAATAACCCAATTTTATTGTATATTTTCCTAGCAATTCTGTCCTAGACCCTGTAGTCATTTTCCCCTAGGCAGTACTGAGGAATATGAATTTTGACAATTTCTCTAACTGTCTATTGTGGGAACAACACCTCTAATAATGGCATTCTCCAAACCTTGTTTGCGTTTATAAGATACCTTAAAGCCCAACTATGGCAAGGTATCTTGTTCATAATGGGGAGGGTTTACTTTATTTGGAATCCAGTTAGACTAGATATCCACCCTATTTCCCGTTACAATCTTCCAATTCAGATGTTATATTTTTGAGTTTAAGGTGGTAATAGAGTAAAATATTTATATGTTAAAGGGAGCCTCAATTTTCAAATTTTGTGTTTGAGGAATCCTAGAAGCAAAATTATAACATAATCTTATTTTAAACTGACTAACAGCTAGACTGGATCAATTTATGACAATCATCCTGGGCATGAGGCACTATTAAAAATAGGATACGTGCAAAGTACTATCAATTTCTCCCCAATACTGATTAGTTGGTCGAGTACCTTCCCCTTGTTCCTTCAAAAAGCAGAACAGGAAACTTAACGTCTTTCCCCTTCGTTGGGGTATCACTTCTCCGTCTTCGTTCGTAGAGTAAGAGTAATCTTCCTCCCATACTTGAAAAAGGACTTTAAAACCTTCAAGTAGAGTGAGTTTACAAAGCTACTTTATGGTGGGGATGCTCTCTCTCCTAATGTTTTTCTCAAAAGATGGTTGCTTCCTATTTATGTAATTGAACATTTGTCATCATAGGTGGCTATCAACTAGGTAAGATCACAAACACAAATACTTCCTCTGGTTCTTTAATATTGACACACTTGCTTTTGGCACAAGAATTTAGGAAGGTATAATGAGTGGTTGAGAAATCATTGAAATGGTAAAAAGTAAAATGAGTGGATGAAAACCTAGAATTTGCCAAAAAAGGAAATATGCCAATATTAAAAAACCATCCCAAAAAGGAAAGTGTGCCAATGTTAGAGAACCGGAGGGAGTAATTTCAGCATTGTTTTAAATCATAATCATGCCTTGCTAAGTTTCAGATCAATTCATAGACTAATAAGCATGGATGCATGTAGTATTCGAATATCACCACTTCATCATCAATAATGGGTCAAGCATGACACACAACACATATTCAACATGCATGTTATGATGTATAAAACAGAATGAAATGTTATTGCTCTCTTCACAGCCCCATTTCAAAAACATGCCAAGCCAGGTTAAGTGCAAGTTAAAGACACATAAGCACAGCTGCATATTTAAACATCGAATGAAAAATAGACGTTTGTCAACAAACCAAACAATCCTTCCAGTCTTCTATAAATATACACTGGCCATGTGAAACGCCATTGAAAGTACATAGCCTCATTTCATGTCACATTAATTGTCAAAAACAAATTGAGTAAATGGTATTTCTGAGAAACTTCAGATCTCTCTGACAACTTAAAGGAAAAGCAAAATCTCATACCCCTCACTATACTTGTTCAATTGTCGATAAGCAGAAGTATTAAACGTAAAATCAATAGCCAAAATTTCAAAATACTCGGAATAGCAACACCTGAAAGTTGAAATAAACAAATACCAAAAGAAATCTTGCTTCTGAAATAGCTGAAAGTAAATATCCTATTACAACACAATCAGATGATAAATGTTGCAATGCCTTACTCGTCCTCTTGGCTACGAAGCCTAGCCAACTTGTTGGTAACCACAACATCGAGTTGAGCAGCACGCTCCACAATGTCCTTGCGTTTCTTGGTAGACACATTGTGTGCGATTTCAGCACAGTAGGTCCTGAGAAATTTACAAGTAAGACATAATGAGATTACATAGCAGATACTAAACAGCCAAAAGTAATTACATGATTCAGCACATAGCAGATACTAAAACAACCCAAGGTAATTACATGAACCACATTGCAGATACTAACACAGCAGTACATAATTCAACACATTAAAGATACTAAAACAGCACTACATGAATCCCCACATTTAGATACTAAAACAGCACTAAGTAAATTACATTATTCATCATATGCAGATACTAGAACAGCACAAGTGAACTACATAATACAACTTCAGCTTCCACAGAGTACATTGCAGATAATAAAACAGTACAAATTATACATAATCCACCTTCATTTACATGTGTACAATTTGACGGTGAAAATAAAACAAACCTGTTGTGCATCATCAAGAGTTCCAAATCTTGGACGTTGTGCACAACGAACTTCTTGAATCCGTTGGGGAGATAGTGGCGAGTTTTCTTGTCGGTACCATAACCAATGTTGGGCATCAGAACACATCCCTTGAACTTTCTCCTAACACGGGAATCAATACCCTTTGGTCTACGCCAGCTTTCCTGTGTTCAACAATTTAGAAGTTAGGTGTGTAAATCACTGCAGTTCGTATAGATGTAGGAAAATGTACTAAGATAAGTAAACAAGAACATGTAGGAGGATAATGTTAGGCTAACATAAATTATATCTGGCAGGTCGAGTAACCTAGACAATCAAAGGATGGAAAACACAATGAACATTATCGAGCTGTAAATCAAATGCTTAAAAACCATACTAGGTGCAAGCTCTTTTAACATACTCCATACTCAAGTGTTATAAACAGTAGTATTTTCATTTATGAGGATTAACAATCACTTATAAACAACGTTGAAATTGAGAAGTGGAATGCAATAAATTGCGTGAGAAGGTTCAAAGATGCTGATAGCTAAAACACATACTACTGAAAGTGGGAAAGGGAAATTACGCATAATTTAATTTCTATAATACAGCTAGCTCATCTTCAAACTCCACAAGTGCAATCCAGTAATAAGGCAATTCAAATGCCGTACAGGGCACATGCTGTCAACCTAAAGTTCATCCCAAGCTACACTAGCTATGTAAACTTAAAAGCCGCGGGGTTCAAACTAGTATAGCCTACAACAATGATGATATACAACCCCCCGTCACCAGCACCACAAACAGAACACAATGTTCACAAAAACAGCTAATCAAAGTACACATCTCGGGAAAAGGTCAAGACTTTCTACAGCAAATAAACATTAAATTACATAAATATCAACACAAAAATAAATTTGCAACCTTGACACAGATCTTCCTGTCACTTTGGGGCCTCTTGAAGTGCTTGGTGCGCTTCTTCACGATCTTCTTGGTGAGCAAAGGAATAGCCATCTTACCTGCAGCTTCAACAACCAAACGCAAATCAAACGAATGTAAAACCCCAAACAAACCTAAAACATCTAAATCCTACACATAACGAAATGAACACAAACATCATAAAGTAAAAAAAACGATTGAGCCGTTGAATGCGTTCTGGAATATGACTGTGTGTTACTGAGTTCTTACATAAATCAGAGAGGAAAAATAACGTCGGAATAGAGAGATCGATTATGGTTCTTACCGGTTTCAGAGCGCAGTTAGCTGTAGTTCGGAGATGGCGGAATGGAAGATAGCAAAATGAGGGTTAGGGTTTTAAGGTTTTATATTATCTAAACGGGCTACGATTGGATATGTGCCGGACCGTGATATAATAAAATAGGTATATGGAAACCTCGCAGCCATGGGCCGTTTTATCACAGCATTTTATAGTTTTTGGGCTTTACAGTCTAACAACCTTTTAAGACCATAATTATGTCATATGATCCAAGGCCATTATAGTCATTTTCTAGTGCTGGGGTTAGAAGCAGTTAGTTTGTTAAGGAGTTATTCCGTTAGAACTAGGATCTATAAGAGTTGGGATTAAAGGTCTTACTTAAGAAATATGTTTGAACGCTAAGATCTTTATTTACGTATAATAATGATAAATAAAAAGTTGATATTTAACTACGTGTTACGACGAATTCAACAATATCATATAGTACAATAATATTATTATTCATACATCTATTTAAAGACAGAGTCTTGGGAAAGACCGTCTTTCCATAAGCTGCAATATTAAAGTTTTAGTATGAAACATGTAGTAGTTATAAAATTTATACCCGGTTCATGCAACCCGAAAATTTTATCACAATTTCTTCTAATTTACACTTTAAACCTTTGTCTTTCCATGACTTATGGAAAGACCGTCTTTCAAGAGACGAACTCCTATTTAAATATGTGGTCAAACTTTAATTGAAAATAGTGTAAAAAATGTAAGAGTGCAAATAGAACTGGGATGGAGGGATATGCATCAAATTAAATGTGTGAAGAATCTAATCACCAGGCTATGTTTCCTTTCTCTAGTGTCTTTGCTTTCTCATCTTTCTCCGGTGCTTTGCTCCTAAATTTTGTAGGATTTTACCATTCAACCCAAATTTTATTTTTGAATTTGTGACAATTGGTATCTGGGGGTGTTTCTAGGCACACAGTCGCTGGAAGCACGAGATTGGGAGGTATGGATTCACAATGAGAGAGATTTGGATGCTAAAGTGACGGCTATTTCTGCACATGTTGAAGATATTGGGGGAACAAATAAAACTGAGGAAAATGGTTTGAAAGCATTTCGAGAGAAAGCCAATAAGGATCATTCTTGTGGCTATGATTCAGGGGGTTGAATCAAAAGAACTCTCAAGAGAATGCCACAAAATTTACAGAGAAGGTCGCAGTCGAATTTTCAGCTAAATCGTGTAATTCGATTGTGCGCGAGAATGTACATGCACCGGAGAATACTATGTTTTCAATAACTCTTAGTTTGTGCATGATAATTGGAGAGCTGTGATTGGGAAATGTTCTTTATTGTAAACAGATATGTGGAAAGGTTATCTTGTATTCATCTTTTAGAGTTGCTTTTATACATAGGAGTGCTAAACTAATAGATAGGATTTACACTTCAGCAGCTTCTCTCCGAAATGGCTGCCCTTGTCTCTGGTGATCCCAATCTTCTTTGTGACAATCTCAGTGCTACATTTCTTACTACAAACCCGGTGTTCCATCAACGCTCCAAACACATTAAGATTGATTATCACTTTGTCCGTGAACAGGTTTAGGCTGGGGAACTTGTTGTTCGACATGTGAGTTCTATTGATCAAATTGCAGACATCTTCACCGAGGCTTTGGGTTCTTCTCGGTTCAACAACTTGAAGTCCAAGCTACTCGTTCGTACCCGATCGTGAGCTTGCGGGAGGGTATTAGTGTTTAAACAAAAGTCTTGGTTCATTTTATCTTATGTTTGGAATTAGTCTTGCAGATATTCACTTTCCCTACATCGAGGGATTTCTTACGTGTAAATCCTATCCATTAGTTTAGCACTCCTATGTATAAAAACAACTCCAAAAGATGAATACAGATAACCTTTTCCACATATTTACTTACAACGCATGAGGTTTTACTTAAACACTATTTTAAAATTAATAGTGTAATAAGATGTGCTTGAGTATAGAAATAATAATAAAAAAGTTTAGACTGCAATATTTTAATTAAAAATATATATATACTCCCTCCGTCCCACGAGTAATGACACACTTTCTATTTTAGTCTGTCCCACCAGTAATGGCATATTTTGTCT
>JAULKJ010000007.1:4601681-4626851 GCA_032355405.1 Rubia balearica
CCACAGCCACCCCGCCCCCTCCTACTCTAAACTCTAACCACTTGCCACCACCCTACAACACCCGTTGCCCTCATCCTCCCTCTCCTTACTCGCCACCCTCTCCACCACACCACTAGCACCACAGTCCCCTCACCCCACGCTCAGCACCACAACACCTTCACCCTACCCTCTCACCCACCACCCTCCTCCGTAAACAATTATTGTCGACGCCAAACCCTCATTGCCGCCAGACATTCTTCACCTTTGAACTCATGATTCGGCTCACCATCGAGCTCATTCTCAGCCCACGCTCAGCTCCACATGACCCTCACCCAACCCTGTCACTCGCCACCCTCCTCCACCACCAACAACCGTATTGTCGCCACCAAACCCTCGCCTCACTGCCGCCGCTGCAACCTGTTCGCAATTTCTTCTGCTCATTGTTGATCATCGCGCCATCAAGTGATCAAAATAACCCCCTAAGCCCACTGAGATGTAAAGAGAAGGCTAAACCCTAACAGTCGTCAAGTACACGACGAAGGGTTTGAATCAGAAATGGAATGTTGGGCTAGGCAAGGGTTTCCGGGAAGAAGAGAAGGTAAAATGTGGGGGATGGAAATTTAGTCTTTTTAGTTTTTTTATTTTTTTAGCAGGGGTAAAATTGTCACTTCATTAAAATCTGCCCAATTCCGACGTTGACAATCGGAGTCAACAGATCCCAAGGGCCAGGGGTATATTGGTATATACATCATAAAGTTAGTGTTATTTTGGCACTTTCAACCAAAGGTATGATTATTTTAACACTTTGCTCTTTTAAAAATAGTCTGTAAACAATGATACGTTAGCTCCATTAATAATGAATATCATTGTTTACGAGAACATTTTTACTTTTTTCCATTACAAATTTACAGTACTCATCCCACCTAAATCTCCATCATCCATTTATTTTTACTAATTTTAACGTTATATATTACAAGTTTTTTTGGGAAAAGATCATAGGTAAAATAAAGTCATAGATGAATAATTAATAATTTATTATCAAATTAGGGAGTATATGAACCTAGTTACATGAATCGAGGATGATGCGGGTGCAAACTAATATTCACATCTGATTCACTACACATAACAGATATCATTCTTGCATAAACTACCTCCATTCTCACTCAATTGAGGGACCTCAACTAAAATTCACCTCACCTACCCTCTAATTAAAATGGACAGCTATAATAATCAAGGATATTCGTATCATCTTCCTACTAATTAATTATGTATTATAAATAATTGAATATTTTTATATTATATGCAATCCCAGGAATTGCCGTCTTCGTGATACCTCAGACAGATCATATGATTAACCTAGGATGCATCTCACGTTACAGTTAATTATGACAAATTATTTAACCAAGATTGGAAGATAATTAAAAATTTCAAGTTAAGCTGTGATTATTTAGGCGTGGGGGGAGAATTCATTACTTTGTGGTCCATGCTATAATTACCTATTTACCTGCTTAATGGGTCAAATTCCCCAGACCAAAGTACTACTGCAGCCCATCCCAAATTCAAAAATTAGTTTTTCCTCGTCTCATTAAAAAGAGTCCGTCTCTTGAAAGACGTTTTTTTCATAAGTTATAGAAAGACCAAGGTTTAAAGTGTAAATTAGAAAAAATGAAGATACAATTTTTGGGTTGCATGAATCGGGTTATAAACTTTATAACTACTACATGTTGCATAATAATTTTTTAATATTACAACTAATACCTCTTACTATTATTATTCTAATGAAACCCCGTTTTTCCATAAACTTATGAAAAGACGATTTTTTCCAAGACTTTACCTTTTTTGAATAATGTAATAATAATTGCTGTTCAATTTAATGTGGGGAAACAGTGGGCAGGTGGTCCCTGAGCAAGGAATTGGGATTTCAACCCAATCCATATCTTGATCTCTAGTTTTGGCTCCATATCCAGCATCCACCAGAGCTTGCAAAACAAAAGTTATCCAGTATCTAGTTCTATGGATTGGTTCAAAACACTTTCAGGCTTTCTGATAGCCTGCATATTAGCAGCGCTACTCCAAGTCTTCTTCTTCTCTCCAATCTCACCTGACAGACTGGAATTTCCCGATGTAGCAAGTGTTCCTGGACCGTCAAACACCGGATTACAGGTAAAAAGAAATAGATTCTAAATTTTCCAACTGTGTATTACTACAAATTAAGCTTTAATAAACTCATGAGACCACAGGAAGTCATTAAACTTGGAGAAGGAGTTCTGGTAAAACCAGAAGCTGTTGCAATAGATGAAGAGGGGATTCTCTACACAGCCTCAAGAGACGGATGGATTAAGAGAATGCATAGAAATGGATCTTGGGAGAGCTGGAAATATGTTGGTGGCGATGGGCTATTAGGTGTCACAATATCAAAGAATGGTGGAAATGGAGTAATAGTGTGTGATGCTGACAAGGTACAGTAAAACTCCATACTCAATCCAATATTTTGTACTCCCTCCGACGTCCCATTAAAAGAGTCATCGCGATTAAAATGACCGTAGAAAGTACACTCGTTTTATGGGACGTCGATAGGAGTGCAAGTTTCCTTTGAAATATAAATCATGAATGCATTGCATCTCTGCTTTTACAGGGATTGCTGAAGGTTACGGATGATGGAGTCACTCTTATTGCATCCCATGTTAATGGGGGCCAAATAAAGTACTCCCTCTGTCTCAACTACATTTGCACCATACTCCCTCAATCCTGTCAGTTTTGATCTATTTACTTTTTTCAAGTCAAACTTGATAAGCTTTGATCCTAAATATAAATTAACAGCCTACAATAAAAATATCATATAACATATTGATAGATTCATCTTAACTTCTATTTTCAAATTTTTATCCGGAATTGTTACACGTAGCTAGAGATATTGACAATTGAAGACCGTGAAAAAGTAAACAGGCCAAAACTGTCGGGACAGAGGGAGTAATCATTATTACGCTGTTCAAAAAATATGCCTGACCGTTGGTATGTTTACCTGTGTTACTGCATATAATAATGACAAATAAAAAGTTAATATTTGGAAACTATTTGTTACGACGAATTGAACAATACCATATACGATAGTATTGTTGTTTATAAAATTTATGTAAATATGTGGTCAAATTTTTATTGAGAATAGTGTAAAAAAATTAGAATTGCAAATAGAGTTGGGACGGAGAGAGTAAAAATGACCTACAAAGTTAATTGAAAGTATATTTGCATACAAGTTTGTCTATGCTGCGAGGTTTAATTGCATCTAATATGGATGGTTTTTGTCATATTGCTCTTGATTGTGTTTCATGTCTGAACAGTGAATCTGAGATTGTGCACACTATCAATGTATCATTAAGCAAAAAAACACACTATTGATTCTTTTACAAACAGTTGGGAAATCACCATGCCGATCGACATGGCTACCAAATATTGATCATTTTAAGCTAATCAGATTTGCAGATGACGTGGTTGAAGGATCAGATGGAAGTTTGTATTTCAGTGTTGGGAGCACCAAATTTGGATTCCATGAATGGTACCTAGACTTCTTGGAGGCAAAGCCTCATGGCCAGCTTCTGAAATATGATCCTGCATCGGGTCAAACAACCATTCTGCTGCATCATCTATGGTTTGCTAATGGTGTTACCCTTTCTCCGCTCCAAGATTATTTAATCATCTGTGAGTCATGGAAGTAAGTAATTATGTTTTTATTCTGGCACACTCTCCTTTATGACAAGGTTTGACCAGCTTTATCTGGTCAATCTACTTTATCTTTTCAATATAATATCCACTTATTTCAACCACCATAGAAATAAGTACAAAAGCAAGAGTGTCAATATTAATTGATCAGAGGGACTATGTAATCCAATCGAACTTTACGAGTGTCCACAAATGTCTTCTGCTAAATTAAAAGTAAGAATGGTTGTTCGTATCATGTCTATATTAGACACCAGTTAGGTAGATGATGACACATTTCATTTTGTTGTGTTATAATTTGGTATTGTTGTGTACAATGGCTCATATGTGGATTCATCCAACATCGGGTAATCAGGCAATCACTTATCATAATGTAGAGATTCGGTTACTACAAAACCAATTAATACACACACATCAGAATGTGAATGATGATCTAACGAACAGGATTCTATTTCCCAAACCAGGTATAGGTGCCTTAAGTATTGGCTGCGGGGGGGAAAGGAAGGACAAACAGACATTTTCGTCGATAATCTCCCCGGAGCACCAGACACCATCAATCTAGCCCCAGATGGCACATACTGGATAGCGTTGCTCGACGTACAAAAACATCATTAAAAGGCACTTAATTTCTTTTCATTAGTTTGTTGTATGATTGATTCTTTCTTTACTCTTCTGCAGATGATTCCCAGCAACCAGAAATTGTTGCACACTTCAAAAGTATTGAAACATTTATTGGTGGCTTTTCCAAGATTAATGAGGCAAATTAATGGTGCATACAAGAAAGCCATGGTGGGCAATGTGGATAGCCATGGCAAGGTCCTCAAAGTTCTGGAGGACCCTACTGGGAAGGTAATGTCCATGGTGACATCTGCCTTAGAATTTGAGGGTCATCTATATTTAGGAACCCTTAACTGTGATTTCATAGGGAAACTGCCATTAGGAATGTGACATGCATGCACTTTCATAGTTTCACCTACTCACTGCAATCTATGAATAAAAGAGTTAGAAGGAATGCAAATGGAGTTGTGGATCCTACAGTTTTATGTGCCACAATGCTCTAGGGTATGCTTCACTGTCTTTGATATCGCAAAAAAAAAAGAATGAAATAAAGAAGAAGCAATAAAAGTCAAAATTTGAAAATGTGAACAAGTTATTCGAGAAAATAAAGCAGATTCCTTTTTATTGATGTGATCTCAAATTCGAATTCGTAACAATGGGAAAGTGTACCAATACCTTTGTAAAGTAAACAACCTTCGAGCATCGGATACCCATAGTTTCATTATTGCTCTAGAATTCACAAAATAATAATAATTTCCTTAGGTGTATAATCCCCATGAAGAATTTACAGCATCTTGCACCATTGCACTCAAAACATTTCATTGGGACGCTCACGGGTCTTCTATGTTTCCAAAACTTATGTATTGATCTTCTCTCTACTATTATTCATCAGTCAAGTATCACTAGTGCAAGCAGGTGCATAGGCATCGGCATCTGGCCACATGGCACAATTCTTTCGACCCCTTTGAAAATCGATGCCTATGTAGGAGGGTGATGGAATATAGATTTACAATATTGATTGGGTTTACCAGTGCTAATAAAAGTGAACTAGTGTTAAGTTGGGGCAACGGTTGTTTGGTATAATCTAGCACCCCCATACATAGGCACTACTATGTTTTGGGTCAAATAATCGGTACCTATTCCATTTGAACCCTTGTTGTCATCAATAAAAAATAATGAGCACCAACACTAATGGATAACATGCCTATTAAAAGCTATTCCATCAGACCAAAGTGACTTATCTGGCCTTGCCTTGATCATCTTTGATCAAAGGAAGTTTCGGGAACCGCCTTTAAACAACCACTACTAAAGGCGGTTATGAGCTGTCTTTGACAGTGAAGGTGGAACCACCTTTGATGAGTTCCGAAGTCGGAACTGCAGGACCGAGACTAGGACGCTGGAAACAATTATGAGCTTGGAACCTTGTGGAAGTTGTGTATTCGGAACCTTGATCTGCCCATCTGAAAATGTTTTTCCTTCGGTCGTGAAATTCAAACTTGCAGTGGTTTTTAATGACCAAAATTATCTTTTTTAGCATAATTATTTTCAAGTTTGGAAGTGCGTTCAGCGATGATGTTCCAAATTAGAAACCTTAATTCGGGATTATGAGAATTATTGCGGGATGGACAAATTTAATTTCTGCATTTGGAAGTTTGCTCGGCTGATTAGGTAAATTCAGCCTGTATATTTCATTATAAACCATATGGTAACTAGCCTCATATAACCGATCTAGAATGTACAAAATATAAGAGAAGATGACACTAGACATAAAATTTTATAAACTATGCTAGCAAAGCAACAATCTATAGCTAGGAATAGAAATCACGTAAAATATATTCCTCACAAATAATGTCATCATATGCTAGTTTCTCATACTACCACGTTGGGATTCCCAATTGAAGAGAACAGGCATGCACTAGATACCTTGTCAAGAAATTTCTTGCAATGTTGATATCATCTTGCGATTACGGATTGAGAGCGTTTTGAAAAATCTATGAATTGAAGATAGTAATAATATTGGTAGCGAATATTACATTACAACAATGTGTACAATAATCAACTCAATACTCACTTCTTCGATTTCAAGGATATCCTCACGAACA
The DNA here is from genome assembly GCA_032355405.1 of Rubia balearica. Taxonomy (NCBI): domain Eukaryota; kingdom Viridiplantae; phylum Streptophyta; class Magnoliopsida; order Gentianales; family Rubiaceae; genus Rubia; species Rubia balearica. Next base: position 4,608,035 of record JAULKJ010000007.1, read on the forward strand.
TGTTGGACACACTCTGCCGCATATAACAATATGTAATAGCCACACTTCCATGTCTTCGCTTGTTTCTTGTACTAATAAATAAGAATAGAAATAGTAACGAATAATTATGATAATTGATGACTAAATAGTATTTCCTAAGATGAAAAGTGAATCACATATTGATATCTATTAGGTCCAAACTTGTAGTACTATTATCCGCCGGATCATTGATAGAAACACGCAAAATTTTAAGAAACGCCTCGGATGGTTGGAAGTGCAGATGATCCATCTAGTAAACGTGCTTCTTCTTGGGGAAAATAAATATTAATTTCCAATGGTCTCTATAACATATATGAAAATACAAAAACAATGCGTAATAGATTTACTTAAATGACATGAATGTGTAACTATCACCTATCAATATGTGGTGAAACAAATAATTTTTTATCTGTTTGCCATAGATTTTTGCTGATGTAGTCGATCCTCTCTTTGAAGTACAACCGGTTTCTTGAGTCATGGTTGGGCACAGATACACTGTCCAACCATTCTCTTTTTGGTTGGGAAAATAATACATGTAACTTTTGAACAAAATGGGTATAATTAATTAATAATTTTTAGGAATAATGAATAATTTATTCAAATGCGTAAAGCTATATTACTAACAATAAGTAGAAGGACATTAGCGTTTCGTTCACTTGGTCACACCTCCACAAGTCTTCAAAGTCAATCCATAAGGCAATGATTTCTCGCTTTTGACCGAATGTGCATTCATTTCCCAAGAATAAGTATGTTGAGTTTTGTTGGTGTTTGGCTACGAAATCATACAAGACCCTCATGAAATTTGGTGACTCCTTAATAACATGTGCCCAGGTGACGAGATGTTTTATCTTCTTCGCTGCTTCAATGACCAGCTTAGGTGTTATAGTAGGAATGTCCTTCAAATGATGAATCTTTAGAGGGTTTGCGTAAATGGGGCGACAAAACCATAGAAGAAACATTCCTCAAGCAAGTCCCACTCATTTGTAGTGGCTATCCGGAATTATCAATAGGGCATTGAGCACCTTGGGATTCAACATTAAAAATCTACAAATACCATCACTAATTGAAACATAATGATAATGTCGCATCGACTAGTGCAGAATTCCGCCGACCAAGTAGAGGGGCCTACCCTTGTAACCTTGATCAATTTATATGCACAAAAATGCGATGTCTATAGTGGTATTAAAAAAATTATGTAAAATAAATGTAAACCCAAATAGGATTGTAAGTTAATTGATCGTACCTTTTTCGGGGACATGATAGCTTTGACAAGATTACTATCTTCATTTATTGGTGGATCAAGAATAGGATGTTGGTTCATTTCAACTTCTCTCAGTGAGTGACGGGAACCTCTAGGCGGCGGAGTCCAACTAGGTGTCAAATCATCCAAATTCTCGGATTGCAGGAGATCAATGTGCTCAATTAATTTACAATCCATATATCTTGTTGCTCTATATGTTTTTCCCGAATAAGGGCTTGCTATCGCAACACGTGGATTCTCGATGGTTTAGCCCGACCATTGGACCAATCGATTCCAAACATCTCTCTTTGGAACAAAAATGATCACACTCTTCTAGCACGTCCCGGGTGGTCAGGTTTTCTTGTAACCACACAAAGGATCCATGCTTACCCGAGGGAATTAATCGTGCTTCCAATTGATCATGCTTTAACTTAGACTATGCATATTTAGTAGTTCATAGAACAACAGTTAAAGTAATAAATATATGCATAAAATTATGAGTAATATATACGTTCTTGCCACACATTCTGTGACTTCAATTACTTGAGTTTTATCTATCCATCCTTATTGTTTTGCCGTCTTTTTAAGAAGAGATCATACCTCTCAATTTCATCCACATCAATTTATGTGACCGATGACCATGCCTCGTTCTCGGTCATCCCCTTTTCGATTGCAATTTGGACATCCCTTTCAAAATATTCTTGCACTAATTCTAGGGCTACCAATCCATAAGACCCACCTGGCTCTTTCAATGCAGAGTAGTTATGCTTTTGGATGCATTACATTGTTTTCGACCCTCAAACCATACATTAGGATGTCATAGAGTCATATCAATACTAAAGAATGGTAATCTTAAGGGACTATTAAAATTAATTACAGGACTAACACTATCCTCATTCTCCAACGCTCTTCTTTCCAACATTTCGGTTGAATATGTATAAGTCAACCATGGAAAATCCCCCCTTTCTACTTAAGAACATGTATTTTCTAGACTTGTGTTCTCTCTATCTCTTTGACATCATGGTTATTGCCTTCTTCTTCAAATCCTTCAAATCTGGAGAATCGATCCCAAACGGCCTCTATTAATCTTAACAAGGGTCACGATCATATACATTTCATTAAATTAAGTTTAACTTTCGATAAAGCAAAAGTGTTGGTAGCATGATTAATTAACATTTCATTATTGGTAATCATACAGAATGTCTACCCTCATTCTACCAACCCTTTTTACGCAACTCGACCACTTAGCACATTCATCCGACAAACATTTTCTCGCTTTGTTGAAAACCAACAAAGTTAACTCCTTCCTAGCCATTATTTGTTCTAAAGTCCTACAATGTGTCCTAGAAATCCCGACCTCCTCTGACCCTTCGTCCTTATCCTCCTCATTGCCTAATGAATCAGAAATTCCACCATGTGAAACTTGTGGGTTCTTCACGAGGCCTTTTCCGTGACATTATTCTACCTCACAAAATGCATTTAATCTATTTCTATATGAATACAATATAAAACATGACACTCCATACAAAAAAAATGTTAGGATCATAATAACACACATCATCTGCCTACATCATAATAATACCACTCAAAGAAAATATGGAGCTAAAACACCCTCTTACACAATAATACCAACATTTTAATATTTATAGTTCAAACAATAGATGGGGATTACAAGTTGAAATGATCTATGATGACCACATTATTGAAGAAGTAAACCCTAACCAAAAACCAACCTCTTTGATGGTGATTCTTTAGAAAGTAGGTTAACTAGATGATGATGCATGGGGTTTTTGGTGTATTGGAAATTCTAGGGTAAATATTGGACAAATTTTTTATGGATTGAGTAGAAGGATGGATGGGGAGAGTTTTTGGGGGGAGAAAATGGTAGGGAGCTCGCGCCCAATAAAATGGGTATTAATTACCATTTGAAAACCGCATCCGACCCAGGTCCGATTATCAATTACGAACTCGGAATAAGTTTCGGACTAGAGTTACGAGTTCGGAACTAATTCGGATCCTTTTCAAAAACCACATACTCCCTCCATCCTTTTGTTAGTGTCTTACTTCCTCTTTTGTCACTATTCAATGATTATTTTATGATTTTAATATCTTAAATTATGTTTAAAAATAAATTTTGAAAATTAAATATTCTAAAAATGTGTTACGATGAATGTAGCAGTATCTCAAGTGATATTTTTCACATTTACAAATTTATATATTTTTGCAATACAAACAACATCAACTTTATTGATGAATAGTGATGTGAGACACTAAAAAAGGGACGGCGGGAGTACTAGGTTTCGAGCTCATAACCTAGTCCCAGTATACATAAGTAAAAGCCCAAATCGGACATTCATTTCCAAAACCCTCACAAACCCTAATCCCCAAATTGGCCAAATTTGCATCTCTTCTCCCAATAAGATCAATTTCAAATGCAAAAAATGTAATTCATAAGTATCCCATTGGTTTAGTGGGTGGTGGGAAAGGAAAAGGAAACTCCTCGAGTCGTAGTATTCGCCCTTTTTACAAACTAGGAAACTCCGGTCAATTCTTCAACAAAACTACCGGAAAAAGATATGCGGATTTTCATCATAGGAAACGTGAAATCCTAAGGTTATTCATAGTTTTGATATAGAGACCATATTCTTTGGCTATTTGATTGAGAAATTTGGGCCCTCGAATTTTGAAAAATTGTTGTTGGATGAACCAGTCCATTATGATAAAGTTTTGCAATTTTATGCTAATTTTGGCAAGATTAATAACAAAAAGAACCTAACTATGGTTAATGGAGGAACAATAACTGTTACCAAATTCATAATTAACGATGTCCTAGGTTATTCGTACACCGACCCTACTAGGTTGAGGTCTGTAGATACCGATGGTCCTAGAGAAATTTTCCATCAGCAGAATTGGCTAGGGTTACTGAGGCCACCCCATTATGCCCAGTTGTTATGGGTAGGAAATATTTTCATAGGATGGGTGAAGGTTCGGAGCAGGCTGAGAGTTATGATGTGGGGGCATTGTCGGTCGAGGATATGTTAGTGTATGAGTGTATTTGCCAAAATGTCTTTATGCTTGCGAGCCTACCATTGGGAACCTCATGCTATTCTACTATGTGATGGAGGAGGTAAAAATTAACCCAAGATATACTAGTGTCATGTATATGTTGATGGCAGTGGCAGGTAAAAACAAATACCTCTGTATGGTGGATTGATCACTGCGCTGATCAAGATGTGGAAAGTTTCTCCAGTTGACAAACCATTGTGTTTGGATTACTATGATGGAGTTTGGTTCGACCACAAGCATTTTGTTTTGGACGCTGCCAATTAGGGATGACAATGGGGCTGGGCGGGTACAGATAATGGTAAATTCATACCTATGCCCACCCCATCACCCATGACCGGTACAATATTAATATCTACCCCCGCCCAATCGGATATTATTTAAAATTCACCTCTGCCCCATCACCCACTTGGGTCTCCATACCCACTTCAAATACATTTTACTCACCCCATTTATACCTCCAAAAAAAATCTAAATTTTACTCTAATATTAATAATTTTAATATTAAATTTTTTATAATATTTACATGAAAATATAATAAGTAAAACATGTGCATTGTGGATGAAGAATATTTTATTATATAATAAATTAGTATGTACATAGCAGGTATAGTGGGGCGAGTATGAACTATCCATGCACGACCCACTACCTTGGCGGGTATCAGTTTCCATACCATACCTGTCTCACCCACTTGAAAACTACATCCATACCCGCCCCATTTGGGCGGATACGAGGTGAACCTCCACCAAAACCTACCCCACTGCCATCCCTACTGCCAATAGATATTTCCAATCGCATAGTAGCCGAGTCTTTTGCTAGGGTAGCTAAGAGATGGAGGGACGCTGCTATGGGGGTGAGAAGAGGCATTTTCATCTCGTGAGTAGTTAAACTACGATTTTGTTTCATGCACTTTTCAGATATACTAAAAATAATAGCATTTCATTTCTTATGATTGTTTTTGTAGGTAGTCTAAGTTCTTGGATGTGTATCTTCAAAAGGTGCATGTCGTGCATTCGAAGCGATGTTAGTACAATGAATGCGAAGCAAGATACGACAAATTCATCAAATCTACTAGCCTCCATTTTGAGCTAAGTAACAATGACAGTATGCCAAAATTCAAGAAAAAAATTTTGGACGATAATGACAGTTAAGATAAAGATGAAGAGGGGGTGGATGGAGGAGGGGGTGGCAAGCCTAAGAAAACCGACTCAGAGATTGAAGCCATGCTCGTCGAGGATGTTAGAGATGAGGCTAGGTGATGTTTGGATGATAACTAAATGGATTTGAACAATTTGTAGGTTATTTGGAAGATTTGGTCCTTATTTTTTGTAATTTGGTTATTTGGGTGATTAGTTTGTGAGTTATTTGGATGATTAAGCTTAGTGATGATTGATTATTGGGATAAAAAATTGTTGTCAATTTGGAAAAATATGCTATTATTATTTCAATTTTATTATGATGTAGCCTTAATTCCTTTGTCTTATTGTTACCATAAAGGATATGTTAATTGCGGTCATTTGGTAATGGAAGTGTAGAGTAAAAATTAGAAAACTAATTTGTCCTAACAAGTTCCGGACATGGAACCTTTTCGGACCTTTAATAATTTAGGCCAAGATTTGGTTCCGAGCTCGTAAGGATTTCTGGCAAAGAATATGAAATCCCGATCATGACCAATTATGAGTTTGGAACTGAGGTTTCGAGCTTGTTTGTCATATCCGTCTACACTGATAAAAAATGCTCTCTTTTTTTGGCAATTCTTTTAAGTGCTGAAAACATTTTCCGTGTCCGGAACAATATATTTGGACATGTTTTATTTTGCAATTCAATTTTGGTTACAGATTTGGAACGTCAATTTGTGTCTTCAAAAAATAATTCGAGCTAGTTTTGAGTTCAAAACTATGTCGAGTTTTTTTAAAATAAATAAATATTGATTCAAACTAAGAATCCTATTACGATTTCTGGCTCTGGAACTATAATATTCCCCCAAATTCAAACTACTTAACACACGGGAACTCTAATGCCATGTCGTCTTCCAATCTATGTGGAACGAGTCATGGGCGTCAGACCAAATCGACAAAGAGTAGTCAACCAAGAAACCAGGGCTATGAGGCAAGGCTCGTATCTTTTCAAGCCCAAACTGCATTTAATTATTTAAGAGATGCCGGGAAATTGATGGATAGATATATTATATATTTGAATGCGTATCATAGCATTGGGTTTATCCGACCTCGTACTCAAATTTCATGGTCAACACGTTCTAAAACTTCTAACTTTAAACGAACCCTCATCTTTGATGAGTTTTGCCAATTTTAAGCTATTTTCCATGAGGTAGAAGATGAGGGAGGGTATTGGACTAAGGTGAAAGGGTTTAACGTTGACATTAGCCCGTGGATTATTAACAAATTCATTAATTGCCCCTATAAGGGTTCGGAATATGTGTACCCCCCTAGTGGGGGATGGGCCTTTAGATGGTGATTATTATAGGGGGTGACCTTTTGATGACCTTTTGATGATGAATATCCTAGTATTGAGCCTATTGCTTGTAGTGTGAAATGCTTTCAACGCAATCCTCATGAAAATCCTTTAGTCTATATTACTTCACCATTGCCTAATGTATTGCGTATGAGATAATATCTTGCTCCATCGTACCCACTCTCAGTGACATTATTGAACTCACTTTAAAAACTCTTATAATGTTCTACTATGTGATTGAAAGGGCCAAAATAAATCACGGGGCAGTAATTTTTAAGCATATGATGTGGATTTCTTTTTAAAAGAAGATATTTATGAGTCTCTCTTACGGTAATTTGATTACACTGATTTGAGAAGCATGGAGGGATTGTCGTTCAAGTACTTTGACAAACAGTACTTTGTGAAGAAAAAATGGATACTTTTTTAGCACAAGTAGTTTCACAAGATAATTGATGCGGCCGAGCCTAGCAAGACAACAAGGGTTGAAGAAGGTAAAGTTATTGATTCAATCATATATAAACGTTAAGAAATAAAATTGTTATTAATTGTGTTTCAATAAAAAAAAACTTAGCAGAGGATTTTGGCCAAAAATTTATTAAAAGTGCTACAAATGGATTCTCGATGAGGTGTGCCAATTGAGTGAGCGTATATGAGCGCTTGAACTCAAGAAACTTTCATATGAGAGATCGTTTTAAGTTTTAAGGATGCCCCGACTTAAGCGATGCTCTTCCGTGTAATATGTGTTTGGCCATGGTTAGGCGCATTTCTAAACTTTGTTTTATTCTATGGAAGTATGTACTTGACTAAATGAAATGTTTTGATGATTAAATTCCTAGGATGTATTGACGAATATTCTATCATTTGAAATTTGTTTAAAATTGATGCAGGTTTGGATTTTATAATATATGAAGTTAGCTCATTGAATTGTGTTTGTGAGAAAGGGTCTATGCCAAAAATTGAAAAAGGAAGAAGGAATAGATGATACATGTCATTTGACCAGTTATCTCGAACGAATTCTGAATTCAGAACTCCCTCCCAACACTTGGTCACCTCTCAAAATCACAACTATTTCATAGTACAACCATGTCTTAGTTTTGTTTTTATTTTTGGGAAACTTCCTCTTCACTTTCCTTATTTTATTGGTCATCTTCCCTTGGGCATCAACGCATATTACTTCATCATGGTCTAAACGCATATTCCCTTAGGCATCAATGCATATTCCCTTAGGCAACATCCTCTTCACTTTCCCTTGAGAATCAGCGCATATTACTTCATCATGGTCTGGGCGTCCCAAATATACATGCAAGCTCGCCTCATCTTCTTCTAGCATTATATCGTTGTCAATGGAACCAATGCCAACATTTTGACTCAGACCAATAAAATCTTCAAAATCATTTTCCTCAACAAAATCCCTTTTACTCTTAACTACAATCTATCACCTAGGGTCGATAGGATCTTTTGCATAGAACACTTGATGAGCTTGTGCGACCATTATGAATGAATATTCTCTCCGAGCCAACCGACTTCGAACAACTAGAGTGAATCCCATCTCCTAAGTTCCTCTAATAACATCTACCCATTCATATTTAAATATGGGAACTCGCATTGTCACATAATCAAGTTCCCATATTTCAAATATGGTTCCAAAGTAACTTGTAACGGCATAGATTGGATTGTTGTCGCACCGACCTAGCAACATGTAGTGCCTCTAAAATAAGAGAAATTTCACTATTCTGAGAAACAACCTTATCATCCACTAATTTCATGGAAAACGTAAAATCGTTGATGTCATACCCTCCATACGAAAGGAATTTACCAGGGGGACTACGTGCCAGCCACTTAACCATTTTAGGATATCTACCGGTTCCCATGTGACCGTGAAGCCACAATGAAAATGTTCTAGTGTGATATTGCAAAACTCGTGCATCATTAAATGTAGGATGTGCCCATTGTAGCTCATTTATGTGAATGTTGATATATGGAACAACGTCCGCGTGGTTCTGAAGTACATAGGATTTGAAGCACATATATCCTCTGCACTAGGGCTTGGTAGCTTACCTTGTTGAAATCCATGGCCCTCAAACCGCTCCTTATGTCTAGAACTTGGAAGCCCCGCAAAATTGACCTCCTTCAAATAATCGGTACAAAACTTTATTACTTCTTTTAGCACGTATCGCTGCACAATACTTGCATCCAGCCTATATATTTTCTTCACAAAATGCTTGAAAGTTTTCATATATCGATCAATGGGATACATCCATCTCAAAAATATGGGACACATAATTAAATGGACCATTATATCAAATAATGAGGGTGGAAAGTACATCTCCATCCACTATAATACTTTAACAATCATCGCTTTTTAGCTCTTGAAGCCAAAATTTTACCTTCTAATCAGATGAAGTCTTTACATTACCATTGCTGGAATTTTTTTCCCGACCATGTTATTTAGCCTTGTGTAATAAGGGAATATTTTAGACTACATAGATAATTGATGAGGCCTTTTTACAAAATCATCTTATTTAATCAAGAGTTTAAAATTGCACTAAACTTGACTAGATGATCGAGCTAAAAGGTTTAAATAAAAATATTAATTAAAGAGAAGAAGCATGAAGCTAGTTATGAAACTTCATAAATGGATTCGTAAGAGATTTGTGAAACATGGTAAAATGAAGTTGTTAAAGAAAATTTCCGTCTTTAATGATCCTAAGCATGGTTTCTCCCTATTTGTTAACTTGTTTTCGTTGTAATAAAGCCTTGGAATCCATATCTCTGAATTTGGCACAAGCGGCATTTTTTTTGTCAATGAGGATTGGCGGTGGTGGATCATACTTGTCATACTGATATGATGTTTTATTCTCAAAGTCATATTTTTAACCTCTTTATGAAATGGAGTCTTTACATTACCATAGGTGAAATATTTTTCTCGTCCATGTAATTCAGTCTTGTGTAATTAGGGAAATTTTTTGACTCACTAGACAATTGATTATGCCTTTTCTTTAATGAAATATCTATTTAATGAACTATTTTAGATTGCACCAAACTTGGATGGACTAATCGAGGTAAATATTTTAAATAGAAAATTTCAATGATTATAAAAGGAGGAAGCTCTGAAAGTTCAAAAAAGGATTCTTATACATATGCATCGTGCAGTATTCGTGCGACATGTTAAGATAAATTATTTAAAGAAAATTTTCATCTTTAATGATCCTAACCATGGGTATACCTCTCTTTTAAAAAAAAATCTTGTACGCCTTTGTAATAAAGTCATGGAATCCATATCTCTCGAGATGGCACAGACGAGAACATTTTTCATCAATAAAGAATAAAGGTGGTGGATCACACATTTATTTATGATAGGATATTTATCTCCCCAAAACCAAAATTTTAACATCCTAATCACAAAAAGTCTTTACATTACCATAGCTGGAATATATTTTTTTCCGTCCATGTGATTTTCGCCTTGTGAAATTAGGGAAAATCTTAGACTCACTAGAAAATTGATGATGATTTTTTTAAATGAAATTATCGTGATTAATCAACAATTTTAGATCACACCGAACATAACTAGATAGATTGAGATAATAGTTTTAAAGAAAAAAATATTCATTGAACAGAAGAAGCAACTAGTTATGAAACTTTAAAAATGGATTTGTGTGATTTGCGCATCGTGCAAGATTCGTGCGACATGATAAAATGAAGTTCCTAAGCATGGGTTCTCTCTATTTCTTACCTTGTATGCCTCTATAATGAAACCTTTGAATCCATATCTCTAGTGTTGGCACGAACGACATATTTTCTTGTCAATAAGGAGTGACGGTGGTGGATGATACGCATTACACTAATAGGATGTTTAACTCCTGAAACATAAATTTTAACCTCCTGATCAAAAGGAGTCTTTACATTACCATAGATGGAATATTTTTTCCCTTCCATGTAATTCCACCTTAGGTAATCAGGAAAATTTTAGACTCACTAGATAGTTGATGAGATATTTTTTAATGAAATTATCGTATTTAATTAACAATTTAATATTGCACCAAAGTTGAATAGATAGGTCGAGATAATTATTTTAAAGAAAATATTTATTGATTAGAAGAAGGAGGAAACTAGTTGGAAAGTTCAAAAATGCATTCTACCGAGATAAGCATCGTATGAGATCGTACGGCATGTTAAGATAAATTTGTCAAAAGCAATTTTTCATCTTTGATGATCCAAACCATGGGTTCTCTCTATTTGTCAGCTTGAAGGCCTCTGTAATGAAGCTTTGGAATCAATATCTCAAGAGTTGGAAAGAGGGCAAATTCATTCGTCAATGAGGAATGACGGTTGTGGATCTTACGAGTCATACTGATAGGATATTTAGGTCCAGGGCCGGTCTAATATATTTTGAGGCTCCGTGCGAAGATTTTATTTTGGGCTCTTATATAGTTTTTTTAATTTAAAAAAAATATCGAAAGAATAATTATTGGATCTAACCAAATGCGGTGATAAAAGGCTAACTTCAAACTTTTCATATTTTTGATACAAGGTTAAAAAAACTAAGAAAAGATAGAGCGGATATAAGCCACTTACTTTGCATGGTTTATTTTAGAAAATTATTCTACTTAAGCTATAAATAAAATAAATAAAAGAAGAGAAGTCTAGAATTAGGACATTAAAACCTGGATAGTAGAGAAATTCAAATTCTATGAGGGTAAACTATTCAAAATATTACTCCCTCCATTTCTCTATTTGTGGCATACTTATCTTATTGAAATGTTTTTTAAAATGGCACATTTTCTATTTTTGGAAAGATTATTTCAATTTCATCCACTCATTTTACTTTTTACTTCCTACATTTAATTTCATCTACTCATTTTCTTTACCTAAATCCAAACACTCATACTTACACAAATAGAAAATAGAGGGAGTGCAAATTTGGTAATTCCTTCAATGTTTAGTTCACCGACACTCAATGTGCACAAAAGCGAAAAAAGTAAACTAGCAGTTTAGTTCTTACAATAAATCATGAAAAATCAATGGAAATGCATCACATCACATTCACATATGAAATTAAACTAAAATAGGTATCAAAGGATCATTAGACTAAATTGTATGAAATTCATAAATTCAATGGGTTGTTATTTGAATGTTTAATCTAAATTAAAGGGGTAGTAACTTAATCATAATAAAATTTCATCATCAATCATCAATATACTATATCAACAATTTATACACTCAAAATTTAGGATTCAAAAAATTATAGTTATTTTTTGTTACCAAAGTATTTTAAGAAACAGATAGGTGCAAATTATTAATTTGCACAAATGAAGAACAAGAGAAAAAGAGCGGAAACAAAATTTGTATAATAAAGATGAGCAAGAATGCTCAGTTGTTGTCCCCGAGATTGTGAGATTTGAATTTTAGAGAGTACACTAAACAAAGAAAGAAGATAAATGTTGTTCTTAAATATAAAAAATATTTTTTAAAAAATAGAAAAGGCCTTAATTTTAAAAATTAAAATAGAATAAAGAAAGCCTCAATCAAAAAAAGAAAAGAAATGTTCTCAAACTGGATTAAGAAGAAGACGACTTGAAAAGGGACTCTAATCAATTGTTCTCGGACCAAAAGAATTAGACTTAAAATGGCCCAAATGACTAAAAAAATCTGGACTTAAAATGGCCCAAATTTATGATCATTAAATTAAAAGGAAAAATTAATACATATGAAGAAAGGCTATCAAACATATTTCAGGCCCCTGGAGAATTTGGTCCAGTGCAGGGCTGTGCGCCCGCACTGATCTTGGGCCGGCCCTGTTAGGTCCCAAAGCCATAATTTTAACCTCATGATCATAATAAGTCTTTACATTATCATAGCAGGAATACTTTTTCACGTCAATGTAATTCTGCCTTGTAAAATGAGGGAAAGTTTATATTTAAAAATTAAATATCTTATTTAATAAAAAAAATTAGATCTCATCAGACATGACCAGATTAATCAAGATAAAAGGTTTAAAGAATAATATTCACTAAACAGAAGAAGCTAGAAGCTACTTGTGAAATTTTAAAAAAATGGATTCATTGGAGATATGTATCGTACAAGATTCTTGCGTCATGTTAATACAAGATTCTACCCACGGATCTACCCCAGCGGTTGGGACGTTGGTTTGTTGGTCCAATGATCAATGGTTCGAAACTCGGCAGCGGTAGTGTGAGAATTTTTCAAGAGTTACCGATACCGGGCCCCCATGTGCGGGCCTATGGGCTGTGCCTTGGGTCCCTTGTGCGCACCGAGTAGTGACTGCCAACGGATCCTGGCATTGGGCTAACATGAATTTACCTCCTCCACCAAGGCCTGTGGTGTCGGGCAGGTGAGGGCGCTGCGGGCGAGCGTTATCGCCTTTTTTTTTGTCCAATGAATTTGTTAAAGAAAATTTCCATATTTAATGATCTTAAATGTGGGTTCTCTCTATTTTTACCTTGTGGGCCTCTGTAATAAAGTCTTGGAATCCATACATCTAGAGTTGGCACGAGTGACTTATTTTTTATCAATGAAAAATGACAGTGATGGATCATAAGTGTTATACTGAAAGAATGTCTAGCTCTCAAAGTCATATTTTTAACTTCCTGATCAGATGGAGTCCTTACATTATAATAGCCGGAATAATTTTTCCCCTCCATGTGATTTCACCTTGTTTAATCAGGAAAAAATTGTAGGCTCATTAGACAATTCATTAGGCTTTTTAAAAAAAATGAATTATCGTATTTAACCAACAATTAAATATCACACTGAACTTGAATAGATTGATCGAGATAAATATTTTTTAAAAAAATATTCATTGAATAGAAGGAGGAGGCTAGTTATGAAATTTCATAAAAGGAATCTTGTGAGATACGCATCGTGCGAGATTCATGCAACATGTTAAGATAAGTAGTTTAAAAAATTGTCTTTAATGATACTAAACATGGGTTCTCATTTATTTTCTTCTTTTTTATCTTGTGGGCCATTGTAATAGATCCTCAGAATCCATATCTCTCGAGTTGGCACGAGCGAGAACATTTTTCGCCAATGAGGAATGACGGTGGTGGATCATGCGTTTCATACTGATAGGATATTTAGCTCTTGAAGCCATAATTTTAATCTCCTAATAAAAAAGAGTATGTCGATTGCCATAGCTGGAATTTTTTCTTCCGTCCGTGTAATTCCACCTTGTAAAATCAAGGAAAATCTTAGAGTCACTAGACAATTGATGAGGGCTTTTTTTAAAGAATTATTGTGATTAATCAAAAATTTTATATTGCAATAAACATGACTAGATTGATTGAGATAAAAAATTTTAAAGAAAAATATTCATTGAGTAGAAGAAGTGGGAAGCTAGTTAGGAAACTTTAAAATGGTTTCATATGATATACCCATCGTGCGAGATTCATGCGACATGTTAAGATGAAGTTTTAAAGAATTTTTTTGTCTTTCATGATCCCAAATATAGGTTCTCTCTAATTTTTTTTAGCTTGTGGGTCATTGTAATAAAGCCTTGGAATCCATATCTCTCAAGTTGGCATGAGCGACAACATTTTTTGTAAATGAGAAATGATGGTAGTGGATCATATATTTTGATTCTGAAAGCTAAAAGCCATAATTTTAGCCTCCTAATCAAAGAGAGTCTACACATTACCAGCTGGAATTTTTTATCTTGTCAATGTAATTGCGCCTTGTAAAATCAGGGAAAATTTTAAACTCACTAGACAATTGATGAGGCCTTTTTTTAAATGAAATCATTTTATTTGTTCAACAAGTTCAGATTGCGCCGAATTTGCCAAGATTGACCAAGATAAAAAATTTTAAATAAAAATATTCATTGAACGGAAGAAGCAGGAAGCTAGTTATGAAAGTTTAAAAATGTTATAGGCTATGTGAAAAATTTTCCTTCTATTCACACATGACATAGAGGTCATCACTTGGAATCTCGTGAATAATTTGAAGAGAGCACATGCAAGTTCTGCTGTGCAACAAAATACCAGTGAAGATTCTGAGGCTTCTAGGACAACTCTCGATGTGATAGATGATCCATGGATGGAGGAGCTAGTTCATAAGAGGGTTGTTGAGTTTTTGAAGAACATGTGTTCCTTCGTTCCTTCATTTTTTCTTGAAAATTTGGAATATAATGATGGATATATTTTTTATGGTAAACATTTTGTATGAAGGTGCTGATAATGTTCAACTTTGGATGTTTTCAAAAAAATTATTGTGATCGGATGGTTTTGCGACTGACTTGTGCCTAATTGTATCTGTTTGACTTGTAATTTCTTGTGATGGAATGATTTAAGAAGGATGCAAAGTGTTTCTAATTTTTTTGGATGCATTGTTGTGGGAAATAAATACATGATTTAATTTAACAAATAGAGTATATAAGTTAAAAAGATGTTGATATGCAATAATAAATCATGGTTTCTAATTATATATTCATTTTAATGGCATAAAGTAATGCATTGGTAAGAAATAAATGTGTGATTTTGACTAAGAAATTCGTGTTGTATGTTAAGCGCTTCCGATCTTGTGTGCCCAACTTATCTTATGCCCCCATATGGCCAGGTCTACCGTTTTACTAAGTTTTTATCCACATTCCCATTTTTTCAGTGATACTATCTTGGCTTGTATTTGTCGAGCCAACCCTCTCCATTCCCCTTCCCCTTCTATCTGTTCGTACGCCCCCTCTTTTTTCATCTTGTTCGTCGTACTTCCTTTTCCGATCACAATCTTTTCCCCGTACACTCTCCTCTAGTGAGTGATGCTTTAAGTCCTCTGAATTAGTTTTATTGGATTTCTTGATGTAGTTCATTGATTGTGCAACGAAGAATATGTTTTCTCTGTAATTACTTTAGCCCTAGCGTGAGATTGAATTGTGGTTATGGAAAGAACTGCAAGTTTACAATTGTGGATTCGAGTTTGGATTTATAGGATGCATTGTTGGGCACATAAAATACATCGAATATGGATGTGTTTTATGAAAATTAATGATTTTGATTAGAAAAGCTCTAAATCAATCTATCTAGAATTGAACTTGATGAATATGTTGTTAACTGAACCATTTGTGAAGTGATATGTATTTTAGTGAAATTTAATTGAAATCGGCAATTATTCATGCCTGCTCGGAATTAGTCGTATTCCTATCATTATATGTTAATGCCGAAGTGGTCAAGATGGTGTAAAGTGAACAACTTGCAGGCAACTTTCCTGATCTTTAATTTTTTTTTTAAATAGAGATCTAGTATGGATTTATTGTTGTAAATGCAATTATTTTGCTTCAGTATTCCATCTATCCATGTTTAGTTTATTTGCTGAATATCAATGTGTAGAGGTGTGTTACACAATCTGTTTATGTATGCCTTTGTTGTTGCCTTACTTCTAACAAGATTGGAATGAGTAACGGATTTTCAATCTATCATTCCATGATTTTGTGTGGGCTTCACTTTGAACTAGGCTAATTAAAGCATGCTTGATGTGTACAAACAGGAAGTATTGCTATTTTGCTAAGGTTATTGTCTATCTTAAATACAATTAATTCTTTTATTATTTCTGTGTTTTGCAGGTCAAGAAGCTCTAGAGAGCAGAGGATAAAATTTGTGTGTGCCAATGAGGTAAAATGTTAGTTGTCTAGTTACTGTAATAATGTAACCATATCATAAGATTCTCTTCCAGTTATCTCTTTGTACAATCAAATTTTATGTGAAGTTGTAGTACAAAAATGATGTGAGGATAACTTATAGGATAGTTCATTGTGTAGCTACATAGCAAGGACAAGTGCAATTGTTGTATTATGATTCTGCATGTTTTGCTTCATGTATACAATTGGAAAAGTTATAAAGTCTAATTGGGAGATTAAAATTGATGACTTTTATTCAAGAAGAAAACGACACTATTGGTCCTCGTTTTTTTTTTAAAATAACTACCACAAATTTGGCTATGCAAATAGCACACATTTAGGTGCTCAGTTTGCGCGTAACAGATTCATTTTTCTAACTGTAACCTTTCATGTGAATCTCTACAGTTTCTCATCTTTTGTTAACCTAACTTATTTTTTTACTTTTATATAGTGCATGATTACAGCTTGTTGTTTTATTTCGTATATAAATTCACGTCGACAAGTAAGTTTGATGAAAATTCCATGGATGTAGGTGAAAGAAATGAGTAGATGTAGAAAATTTAGGCACCAATGACAATTCAAGGAGTTTGTTCCAAAAATGGGAATGGAGTTTAAGATAAAAAAACATTTGCTTACGAGTGTCAGAACTAAATTTAAATAATTATATTTCCTTTATTTCAATTGCATTTTGCAACTACAAGATTCAGACATTGAACAACATTGTACAAGAGTATTATCATTTAAACTGCTTCTTTTTTTTTAGAGTTGCTAAAATGGTCAATTTTCTGACAATAGAAACAACATTTGTCTACATTTTACGATATTGTCTCATCAAAAGGAAAACTTGAATACTCCTGCATTTGAATCAGTAACAAATTCCCAAAATTAAAGTTCCTTCAGCCGGATCTTATTCTCTCCATTCTTCAATACCTCCTCATCAATAATTTCATGAAATTATTCCTCGATGGCTTTCTAAAAATTTTCATGCAAATTTACACTATCCCTCATACTAGAAACGATTGCACGCATTTGGTTTCTTCAAAAATCCTATACATTCAACAAATTATGCCTGCAAGAAAGTCAGACACACTCTCATCATACGTTGAAGAAAGAGACATGACCAGGCCGAGCCCCATACGGGCAAGGCGACTACACTTGACCCAAAAATATTTAAAGTCTTTATTCACTGCATGCTTAGATTAGGAGGGATTAAAAGCTGAAAGGGAACATTTAAGACAAATTGAAAAGTATTTAAGATGAGAAGAAGACATAAAATTTTCCAAACTTATAAGAATGAGTAAAATAGTGTATTAACTAATCTAGTATTTCGAGCCCAAATTTTTAAAAAATGTGGACCTACACTATAAGCAAGATTTACTGAGCTCAATTTCCTTCTTGCTTTTTTTACATGTTGCAATCCTAATTTTTGTTTCGATTATGAGAAAAAACATTTTCTTATTATCATTTGTATAAGAGTATTAGATTTTCATTTATATATACATATGGTAATGAACGTTTTATATTAAAATCAAAACTTGAATTTACAAAACTTGGGTTGATCTCCCCAAGCCCGTGAACTCTCCATCCTTTCTATCTATTACAAAAGAAACGGCCCAATGACCCAATATTTTAATCTGAGCATCCTTCAATCTCCTTTTCTCCAATTACTACATTTTCTCCATTTGCATTCATTTTTAACCTGCTTTATAATCACTTCAACCTTCTTTTCTTTCTTCTTGAAGATCCTGCTATTTCTTTCCTCCCAAAAGTGATATAATGTTGTTGTTAACTTATCAACACTCTCCCATTTCTTCCTTCTCGCCATCAGCAGTAAGAATTTCTTCACATGCCTCAAATTTCTAAAGCAGCAATTTAATAAGCCATTCACAACCTCCTTTGAAAAACTGCATTTCACAAAAAGATGTAGTACTGATTCCTGATCGAAGTTGCACAAGTTTCACATTTGCTAATTCTTCACTTTTCCCAACCTTAAAAAATTGTCTGTTGTAGGTAGCCCATTCCTTAGTAACCTCCAGATAAAGAACTTCTGCTTTGGCAAAACAGGTTTGTTCCACACAGCAACTTCTGTTGATCTGTTTTCTGCCCCTCCATTCATCTCTGCATATAATCTACTCACTCTCAGTCTTCCTTTACTATAAATAAAACTCATAATTGATTTCCAGTATCTCATTTTCAGTGTGCATAGATTTTTCCATGCCCAACTCTGTCCATCTTTTGCATGATGCTTCTCAAACTTTTCACTTTTCAAATAAAAATAACTTTAATTATTAATTAAGTCAACTAATTAAGTCAACTAATTTATAAAATTATTAACTTTAATTATTTTCTTTTGTCATATTTAATAATTCTAAATTACTAAATAATCTAAGTATATAGGC
>JAULKJ010000007.1:4710347-4725714 GCA_032355405.1 Rubia balearica
TGAGGTTTTATTGCATTAGAATGGCTTCGAATCTGACCCTCTTTGATCCAGCGATGCATTGTGGAGGTGCTGACCCCAATCACTGCTGCAAATCCCTTTTACGTTGCGCGCAATGGGAGGGAGACTGCTATAGCTAGCTCCTTGTTGATTTCCACATTTTTCGTCCCATGTTTGCTCTTCACTTTACTTTTCCAATCTGTACATAACCCCATCTCTACATGTCTTTTATGCAGGTTTGAAAGGCGGATGGTAAGCGGACCGAAGTGTTTCATCGTTGGGCTGCCTCCTTGCGGCGATGTTTGGCAATCTTGCCTTCACTCAAATGTTGCAGGATGAACTCCCCTATTTCACACCGCTGGATATCAGTCAGTATTTGGCCCTGTTCCGGAATTTTAAAGTTACTTGTTAGACAGAGTAGAAGTTTCAAATATTTGACGAGTTAAAGGAGATGAAGTTTGGAAGAGGAAGACTTCTTGTTCTTCATGTACATTAACTCACCTTTCTGCTTCAATTCTGCTCCTTTTGTTGGTGCCCTGGGCATTGGGTCGTGTGAATATATGCTTGAATTAAAGTGTCCTATTTCCCCCCTTTTCAATTTTGGGGGGAAAATTATGTTAACATTTGGGGGCTGATTTGACCATGAACAGTATATTATGTACATAAACCAGGACACAAAAGGTGTCCTTTTTCAGCTTCTCTTCTTAGCCAATGATTACCAATTATCCAAGAGCCAAACTAAGGGTACCATTGTTAAAGAAACGGAGGGAGTACTCTGCTTGGCTCCATTGTTTGTCTTGTTGCTAAAAACAATTGATGTTACTAGCTTCCAGTGAGCCAATTTCATCGACTAGAAAGCCTCCACCGACCTCGTATGAAGAGATAGAACCTAGTGATTCGCTCATAGCAATCTTTTGTATCCTTAACCGTGATTGTTGAGGAAGATTAGGGGGAGGGAGTGATGAGATTTTGCCCTAATCAGCCCAACCCAAAAAAAATCTTTGGGGGCCCAAGGAGAGTATAAAGTTATTCAGCGCAAAAAAGTCTATTAGCTTATTGGGCTCCATTCGGCCCAATAAAAATAATGTATACACTTAACCCTAACAATGGTATTTACATGTATAAATATCAAGTGTTTGTACATTTTACATGGGACATGTGGTGACATGCGATAAGTCAGCAAAGATTGTAGAAAACATCACATGTGACATGAAAAGATTGTACTTTTTAGCTTGAAGGACGGTAGAGGTGGACGATCCGTGAAGGTTTCTGGTGATTCTTTCATTGAAGCTTACGAGTTGACATCTTAGGGAAATTGAGGTATGGCGATGACTAGTTCATAGCTATATTTGGTGCATGTGGCTCAAATGCTCTTGGCAGAAGGGTATCACGTTACTCCTCCTTGGAGTTCTTTGGGGATATCAAATTTTGCGGCACCTTCGGTGGCTATGGAGATGCATGTAAGGCCGGAGTATCAACCTATGCTAGTATTTCCTCCTCTTGGATATGGGAAGAATGTGCCTTATTCGCGGCCTCAACCCTCATTCCCAGAGAGGTATCAAGGCAAGATGTGTACAATGACTTCTTAGAGGGTTATTCCTTCAATGTCGATGGTCTCAACTACTTCTTTTTGGGAACTGGACCATGGCATGAACCAGTGTCCTCTATAGGAATACAGGGGCACAACGGTGCAAGATTACAGAATCCCATGCTTGGACAGGGATCTCAAGGCCTTTATGGGAAAATTTCTTGGCAAGGGGAAACTGTGGGGCCATGGATGTATCCTGGATATGCAGGTGCTCAACCCATGTATCCAACACTCTATGGAGAACTCCATCAAGGTTTGAATTCGTCTAGAGACATGCAAGGAGTAACAGGAGATGCCTGAGACTCATTAAGGAGAGAGTTGAATAGATTGATTGGGCCAATGGGGTAAGTATAGATTTCACAGTTAGCCATATTATAACTGCAATGCGGTGGCCACTTCATACTTACAGTGGATACTCGGATCCATGAAAGTTCATTCAGACATTCTTAAGTCTAATGAATTTAAGGGATTTCGAGGCGAAGTTGACGTGTAAATTAGTGGGGAGCTATCTTTAAGAGAAATCGTAGGAATGGTTCAATAAGTTGCCAATGGGTTCTTTGCATTCTTACCGAGATTTCAATGCATCTCTATTGAGTCATTATGCCAAGAAGAATAAGTTCACTAAGACTCTGTTAGAGTTATACCAGACTAAGTAGAGGTCAGGAGAAACTACTAAAACCTTCTACCATCGATATGTAGATGAAAGTTTGGGGGTCACGGAGGCCACATAAAATAAGGTAATCCAAAGTATTTGTTGGGGATGCAGGATTTGGAATTTTATAAGAAGTTAAGCATTAATACCCCTCTGACTTTATAAAAGTTTATAGAGGTAGTGGAGAAATATTCCAAAGTTGAAGAGGCTGCTAGAAGGAAGAAAGAAAGTTTAAATAACAAGCAAGTAAGAATTAATGAAAATCGAGGAAAGATGCATGCTGAAATGGTTAGGCCAAACTTTGAAAGATATACACCTATGACAAGGACCCCAGCGCAAACTTTGAGCATACATCGAGGTTTGTTTCAACTACCTCCTCCTATGAGGGGTTCCAAAAGGGTTGTGGAAGCAAGGATGGCTTCAAACATGTATTGTGATCATTATAAGGATTATGGGCATGATACAGATGATTGTAATCACTTGAAGATGGAGATCGAAACGTGTGCTAGGGAAAGTCAATTTCAAGGTCTAAGGTCTCGGTATGGAGATCAAAGAGTATATCCAAGGCCGAGAAATGATCGACGAACTTGGTAGCCTCATCAAAGGGGTTAACAGGGTAAATGAGGCATGAATGATAGAAGGTTGCAAGATTCGATTTATCAAAACCAGGATGAGGGATCTCAAAAATCAATCAGGAGGGAGTCAAGAGAAACGGAAGAAGGAAAACCTGATAATTCATAGAGTGATTAACGTTATTGACGGTGTTATAGGTGAAAGGTCTTCGAATGAGATTATGAAGGCTGACTCACGCCATGTCCCCACTGGATAACATCGACACAAACAGTTGCGAGTTGACAAAAAGATAACATTTTTTTAGGCTGATGCAGTCCCAAATCAGAATCCACATGCAGATCATATGGTTGTTTCAAGAGGGAATTACTTAATGAAGAAGGTATTCGTGGATGATGGAAGTGGTGTTGAAGTAATGTCTACACACTATTTTGACCAGTTAGACATAGGTCGTAACAACTTGAGAAAGTCAGCTTCACCATTATCGGGATTCACAGGCAAAGTCATATTCCCATTGGGAGATATTACCTTGCCGGTTCAGGTGGCAGATGGAGAGAAGGGAGTGATCATAGATTGCACGTTTGTCGTTGTCGATGCCTACTCACCATATAACTTCATTCTTAGTCACCCATGGATGAGCCAAGCTCGAGCTATATGGTCCCTGTATCACATAATGACGAAGTCTCAACAGGAAGAGGGATAAAAGCCATTCGAGGAGATCATGTGGTAGCTAAGAGCTATAGTTTTACGATAGTGAAAAGTGTAAGAAAGGTGGCCTCAGTACATGGGGAAGTTGTTTTGGCTGATACAGAGCAATTGGCTATTCGAGATTTGGGTACAGTAGCTGTTGGGAAGTTGATACCAGAAGATGTGAAAGAGAAGCTAAGGATTTTGCTCGATGGATACAATGGTGTATTTTGTGGAGTATATCTGAACTTAAAGGAGTTCTTCCGGAGTTGGCGGTGCCTAAATTGAACATTGATCCCTCAATAAGGCGTGTGAAGCAGAAAAGGATATTTTCGCTCCTAAGCAGAAGCCATTAAGGTGGAAGTAGATAAGTTGCTTAAAGCCGATGTTATTGAGGAGGTGTATTACCCTGAATGGTTGGCCAACACGGTGATGGTTCCAAATCATGATGACACTTGGAGAATGTGTATTAATTTTACCAATTTGAATAAATGTTGCCCAAAGGACAGTTATCCCTTGCCACCCATCGATAAGTTTGTAGAATCTATAGATGGGTATCAGATGTTGGCTTTCTTCGATTCCCACAAAGGGTATCATCAAATACTGATGACTAAAGAAGATAAGGAGAATACTTCATTCATTATGGATGTTGGGACTTTTTGTTATAAAATAATGCCATTTGGGCTTAAGAATGCTGGTGCAACTTATCAGTGGTTAGTGGATAAGTTGTTTTGAAAGTAAATTGGTGGAAACAAGGAGATATATGTAGATGATATGGTTGTGAAGAGCAAGTGTCATGAACAGTTATTGGAGAATTTGAACGAAACATTTGATAGGTTGCGGCAATCGAACCTAAAGCTCAACCCAACCAAATGTGTAATAGGAGTATGGGAAGGAAAGTTCTTAGGGTTTATAGTGTCCGAGAGAGGCATCGATGTTAACCCAGAAAAGGTGGAGGCTTTGATAAACATGAGGTCACCAAGAACGGTGAAGGAAGTTCAGAAATTGACTGGGTCTCTAGTAGCTTTATCCAGATTTTTTTCACAGGGAACAACATTTGCCTTTCTTTGATGTATTAAGGAGAGCAAAAAAGTTTGAGTGGATTGAAAAATGTGAGAAGGCACTTGCGGAACTCAAAGTACATCTTTGAAAATTGCCAACCCTTATGAACCCAGAAAGAGGTGAAGTTTTGTATCTTTATATCTCTGCATCCCCTATGGCTTTTAGTGCAGTTTTGGTAAAGGAGGAGGGGAGATAAAAACATCAGGTATATTTCGTGAGCAGAGTCTTGCAAGGACCAAAAACAAAATATACTACACCTGAGAGATTGATACGACTGATGTTGGTTCATGCAGCACAAATGTTATGACCTTACTTTCAAGGGCATACTATAATGGTGCTTACCAACTATCCAATTCGACAGATACTCTTGAAGCCGGAAGTGTACGGGAGAATGATAAAATGGGCAGTGGAATTAGGAGAACGTGATATAAGGTTTTAGCTTAGAATTGCGATTAAAAAACAGGCAATGGCAGATTTCATGGTGGAAACTATAGAGACCATAGATTTGGAGGAGGTGCGAAGTAGCGATAAGGTCTGGAAATTGTATGTTGATGGATCTTCTCATTCGGGGGGCAGTGGAGCTGGAATGTTGCTTACTAGTCCCGAAGGTATATGTTATCCATATGCTTTACATTTTGAATTAAAAGCTATGAACAATGAAGCTGAGTATGAAGCCTTAATCACTGGTCTTTGCCTAGCTAAGGAGTTTAAGGTAAAAAATTTAGAGGTATTTAGTGACTCGCAAGTTTTAGCCCAGCAGGTTAAAGGTGAGTACGAGGCTAGAGAACGCAACTTGCAGCGGTATATGGAGATAGTAAAATATCTGCTGAGGGGATTCCATACATATACTTTAACACAGGTACCGAGGGAAGAGAATCATAAAACGGGTGTTTTAAGTAAGCTTTCTTCCCCTGACCTTGGGGTTAAGCCACCGAAGTAGTTGATAATGGAGATCGTTAGTAGGCGAAGTTTCGAAAAAGTGGAAGATGCAATGGATATTGAGGAAGGGGAATCCTGGATGATGCCCATCGTTAAGTATCTTCCAGAGGGAATCCTACCCGAAGGGGATATCGAAGCAAGGAAAATTATACTAAAAGCTCTGAGGTATGTGTTGCAAGATGGAATTCTATACAGACAGTTTTTTAACTGGTTTTTCGCTGCGTTACTCCTCTTCAAGCGAATTATTTAATCAGGTTCACAAAGGAATATGTGGAAGCCCTCAAGGGGCCAGGTATGTTGCAAGGAGACTTATTCGGGCAGGATACTACTGGCCTATGATGTTTGATGATGCAAATAAATACATCCAAGCTTGCCACCAATGTCAAAAACATACACCAGTTATTCATATTACTCAAGAGAAGAAGATGAATATTCATAGCTCGTGGGCATTTGATAAATGGGGAATTGATTTTGTGGGACCATTCCCAGAAGCCCCGGGGTGATTCAGATGTCTCATTCTCTTAACAACCCCTGGTCGATAATTACCATTCAGATACCTCATTCAATTATCTGAGGAAATTCTGGTCGATAATTACAGCCCCTGGTCGATAATATATCTGAGCAAATTCTCTTAACCACTCTAATACAGCCTCGATGACAGACTTTTGATGAAAAGTACCTTTAATATACCTTACAATTGATAATCCAATTATCAACAACTCTTTGTAAGGATTCAAGCATGTTGGTAACCAGCTTTGCGTGAATGACATCATGATATAGTCAGTGGGCTTAAAAACTTTCAATGTAAGCTTTAAGAGAGGCGTCAAGATGATCATTTTATGCTATCAAACGAGAGTTTTCAATGGCCAAAAATGTATCCAAAGAAAAGTTTCCATCTGAAACATTCGTCTTTTCTTTTAAAGCCTCATTTAGTCTATTAATCTCGTTCAAAGCTACCTCATGCAGCTCCACGACTTCCTTAACTTGCGCTTTCAGCTTATAATTTTTGGTCCGGAAAAGGTTGAGTCAAGCTTCAATGATTGGCAGTCCTTCAAAATCAGCAAGGCATCGAGAAAGATATCCGAACTTATGATTCATGTGATGGATAGTTTCTTGATAACTACTCTCGGCAGGATCGCAGTTATCAACTATTTCGAGGGGAACGACCCCACGACCCAGCATGTACTTTGGCTTCACATTCCCTCAATAAGCTCAGAAAAGTATGATATGTTCCATTTTTCCATAAATCTAATTCTGTACTTTTATCGGCAAGGTCCTTGAGAATCTTTTGTATAAAGTATATTTATGAATACCTACTTGGGCTCATCCATATTTATGAATACCAATTACTTTTTCTTATGTAGACAAACGAGGATATAAATATGTTCTTCTATACATAGAAGGTTTAATTGACCTTATCTACAGAAAAATACGTCACGTCATTTTTTTGGAAAGAAAATACTTTTCATTACCAAAATTGAGATTTACATCCTTATATCATCATTCTTCTTATCTACTCTCCTATCATAAACTTTACACATTGCTTTCTAAGACTTGGTTTCATCCAAGATCTATAGACTATACATTCAATGATATTTTAGTTAATCTTCTCCACGCCTTCTCTTCCCATAGGAACTTTCATTCCTTGCTCTCCAAATGGCATAAACCGTTTCTGCAGCTACAAGTTTCAACATCTCAGCTCTCCGCCCTTTCCTTCCACATTTCTATATCAGCTAACACTTCTTTTCCTCCCATATCAATGGTCGTCAATCAATTTTCATCCAGGCCAGCACATTGCTGCAGATTGCCTTAATTCTCCTACAATTAAACAAAAGATGATCAACGGTTTCCCGCTCATCACAAAACTGAAATCCTCCATTCACTGCCAATCCCATTTTCATCATTTTGTCTTTTGTCAACAATATCTGATAGCAGCATATCTACATTGTAAATTTTGCTCTTAGTCTTGCTTGGTTGTTGTATAATATTTTCCCCCCATTATATTTCCTCATGTTCACCTCTCAGAGCTTGATACACCTTTCTCACCTTATACTTCCCCTGGTCTCTCTACTGTATCCACTGATCTATAGTATGAGCTTTCCTTATGCATTTCATCAATTCTTGATCATCCAAGAGCTGGATCCTAGGATAGCAACAATCATCACATTTCTCTCATTTATGTAATAGGTATGGATCCACCTTATCTGTAGCCTATCAGTTTTCCTGCATAAATTCCACAGATTCTTCATCATTGCAACCTTATTCCAGTCCACTAGGGAGACTATGTTCAGTCCACCTTCTTTCTTTGTCGAGCATATCTTCTCTCAAGCTACAAGTGATTTCCTGGTAATTTCATCTCCCATACTCCATAAATATGTTCTGCAAATTGCATCAATATGTTTCAGTACTGACTTTGAAATTGGAAAGCACTGAATCCAGTAGTTAGCCACTGCAAAGAGAACACTTTTAATAAGTTGTATTCTTCCTGCATAGCTAAGTAACATGGCACTCCAATGTCGAATCCTCTCAGCAATCTTCTCTATTAATGGTTGGAAAGTCTACACTTTCAATCTTGTGTTAGTTAGATGTACCCCCAGATATTTAAAAGGCAATTCCCCCCACTTCAAAACCTGTTATACTGAGTATTTCACTTTTCTGGTCCTCCTCTACTCCTCCAAAGAACACCCTGCACTTTTCTTGATTGACTTTTAGCGCCGTGAAATTTATGAATTTCTGGAAAGCTGTCATTAGCACTTGCACAAATTTACTATCACCTTTTGACAGTAATAACAAATTATCTGCAAAGCTAAGACTCCCCTATTTCAGTTTATCACATCTATAATGGTGCTTAAAATCAGTTTCTCCATCTACCTCCTGCAAACATCTGTGCATATACTCCATTACAAGCACAAATAATAAATGAGATATTGGATCACCTTGCCTCAGGCCCCTTTCAACCTTTTTATACTCAGTAATATTACCATCCACCATGTATTTATAGGATACAGTTTTCACACAGATCATGATCCATTTAATAAACTGACATGGCAACCCAATCTTCTGCAATATCATCTCCAATGTTGACCAGTCCATTGTGTCATAACCTTTTTTACAGATCAATCTAAATCAGACATCTCGGGTCACAATTCTTCATGTTAAATTCCTTTATCAATTCATAAGCCAACATGAATGTTTCTGCCTAGTATAAAAGCAGCTTGGCTCATGTACTATCCTTGCAATAACTTCACTTAGCCTGTTAGTCAAAACTTTGGAGATCAATTTATATGGGGTAGAGGAGCAGGATATAGTTCTCAAGTCCTTCACTTTTTTGGCAGCTACATGTTTAGGTATCAAAGTAACCAATGTACTATTGATAGCCTTATACATTCTTCCACTGCCAAAGAAATCCTTCAAAGCTTTCATCACATCTCCTCCTATCACTTTCCAGTTCAGTTTAAAGAATTTTGAACTAAATCCATCAATTCATGGAGCTTTTTGATCACCAATACCTTTTAGGGCCTTCAGTACTTCCTCCTTAGATACAACTGATATCAGTTTTCTCCTATCTCCTATACTGAGCATATTTCCCTTCCTTATAATTTTTTATTCACAGCTTCAATTCTCCATGCATTTTGTCCCACTAGTTCTTTGTAAAAACCAGTGACTTCTTCTTCAATTCCTTTCCGATCCTCCAAAATCTATCCAGTTTCTTTCTCCGGTATAAGAATTCCAGTTTTTGTTTTTAGCTTTCAATGAGGCATGTATATAAACATTCTTTCCATCCCCCTAAACTTAGCCAATCCACCTTAGCTTTCTGCATAGCAATTTTCTCATCAATTGCACTCCATTTCAACACTTCTTCTGTACATCTGATCACCTCCAAAATTTTCTGTTTATCCAGTTTTTTATCCCTTAATCCTCTTCGTGCTTCAGACAGTTATTCTCTTACTTTTTCCCATTTTTTCTTAACCCTAGTAACTTGTTTAGTATGTTCTGCTAGATCTTTTTGTTCAACAGTTTCTACCACACAACATACACAGGTCTCCCTTTCATAGGTTTCTCCCATATTATCTGTATGGCCATCATAACCTCTTGTTTCTCCAACAAACAGTTCATCATTTTAAACTGTTTTCCTCCATTTCTTCTCCTTAGGCATCTGAATTCTTAACATTGCATGGTCAGAAACCCCTGGTTCAAGTACCTCCACTTTCACCTCAGGATATTTCTGAAACCACTGAACATTTCCAATGACCCTGTCTATTCTTGAATCTGCACGTCTGTTCGACGAAGTAAAATGCTCTTTTACTGTATCACATTCACACATTCCAGTTCTATTCATCATTTTCTCCAGATCAACAAATTCACTCACATGTACTTCATTACCTCCTATTCTATCCTAGATTGATAGAACATTGTTGAAATCTCCCATGGAAATCCATTCTTCCCCTTGTGTTTGTGTTTGCAACTGCTCCATATCAGACAATAGTTTCTTCCTTGTTTTCAGTTCATGAGCTACATACACTGCAGTGAACCAGTGTATTAGCTTTCCATCTTTCCCATATATACCTCCATGTAACATTTAATTAGTACTTTTCTCCACTTTCAAATCAACTCTGCCATTGTCCAATAGTACCCATATTCTACCATTAGGATAATCAGCATAACAATCCACATAACTCAATTTCAGCCCCAATGTTTTCCTTACTTCTTTAGATTTTTCTTTTTTTCACTCTACTTTCCACAAGTGCAGCAACTATAACATTCATTCCATTTAGACGAGAGCCAATCTCTCTACACTTTTCTACATTATTCAGCCCTCTAATTCCATGAAACTACCATGGGACATGATCACAGAGGTCTCCAAGATCTTTCAAAATCCTGAGACTCCTATTTTCATTCTTCCCATTTGATCTGCTTCCATATTCTCCACCTGAAATTCCTTTTGTAATAAGAATTTGTGTTTCTGATTCAGCTGTTTTCTTCCCCTTGTTTCTTGATCTAACATAATCCATTCCACTTTTCTGATTTCTTCTTTCTCTGTCTGAACTTCCTTCAGTTCTCCATTTTGTTCCTCCTCATACTTCTTTTGTTTAACTTGCCACTTTTTAACCACCTAGGGCTTGGCAATTTGATCTCTGCACTGGTGTCTTCATATCTGACATCTATCATAAAATGCAGGTTTCCATTCCAATTTCACATCCTACTTTATTTTTTCTCCTCCCACACTCTTTACACTTATACTCTCAGGATTTTTGTGTGTGTGTTGTATCAATCTCTACCATCAATCTTGCATATGAAACTCAAAGTCCGTCTGTTGTATACTCATCAGTGAACAATGGCTTTCCCAATGCACTTCCAATCTTTCCCTGACTCTTAGGTCCCCATAAATGTAGATGCAACTTTGGGAATTTTACCCATATTGGCAGCACCTTAGCTATGTCATGTTTCATCGAAAAAATTGGCTTCCAAACATGTAAAAATGTAGATATATTATGTATCGTAGAAGGGCTCTTTCTCAACACTTCATTTCTATCTTCCATAGTTTTAAACTTCATGATAAGGTACCTTTTATCATTATAGAACAGATCAAGCATTCATACAATAGACAAGTAGTTCATCATGTACCTCTTAACCGCAGTCATGGCAACTCTCCTCCTAGAACATATATCATCAATGCTGTTTCCTAGTACTTTAATTCCTCCTGCACATCCTCTACTTCAATTTCTACCTCTAATTCACCACCAACAATCATTGGAGCAGAGTAATCAATCACCATCTCATTCGATTTAACTCGATTTCCACTTATCACATCTACTCACAATTTATCAAATCTGCTTTCTACTTCATATTTATTTACCAGCTCAGAAGGTATATGAGTTACTGTATACACGATCGACTCTGCCTCAGCTAAGATATGCTTCTTGGTTGGTTTAATCTCCTTCTCTATTTGATTCTGCTTCACCATTTACTTCTCCATCTCTCCTTCATCCTGATTGACAGATTCTGCGCCATCCTCCTGCCCAACTCTATTCCAAGTTGACAAGGGCAATATCACCTTCTTCTTTGGCCGACATTTCTCACGTTTCATGGTCATGGAGTTTACACATTCAGTATGTGTAAATCGCCCTTACAGTCGAGAACTATTCTAGAGCATCTTTAAAACCAGTTTCTCTATATCCACGTCATATCAATGCTTTCATTTGATATTTTCATTGGATATGTTTTTGTGGATATCAATATGATGTGACAAGTGACTTACAGTAAAGAGACCTTCGTAATTAAAATTTATTACAAATAACTTCTAGGCAAAGTCTTGGAAAATACCGCATTTCCATATGCATATGGAAAGACGAGATTGAATTAGAATTATAGATAGGTAAAATGTTTTAGTTGTAATATTAAATATTTATTATGCAACGTGAAGTAGTTATAAGTTTATGACCATATTAGTGCAATTCAAAAATTTTATCTTGATTTCTTTTCAGTTTAAATTTTCGTCTTTATATAACTTATGAAAATATCGTTTTTAAAGAGTTAGACTCCAACTTTTAAAGTCAACTTTCACCATTTATTATGGAACCGGGAAGTAATATTTAATTGAAAATTTTGATGGGAATGTGGAGAAATATAATCTCATGCCTTCGAACCTTCATCATCTCGAAATTCTCCAAACAAAAGTACAAAGCCGGCGCCAAAAGTAGCGTAAACCCACACATTTGAAAATGAAACGGAGACTGTGAAACCCGCAGATCCGATCAGAATTCCGGCGGATGGGTAGCGGGGGGCGATTGTGCGCATTGTTGTCGGAGCTGGGTTACGGAGGTCAGGAGTCACTGGACCCCGACAGCTTCGAATGGCCCTTCCAATACGACAACGCTCGCCCCATTCTCGATTGGCTCTGCTCCAGCCTCCGCCCCTCCAACGTCCTCTCCCCCTCCGAACTCTCACAGTTACGTTTCTTTTTTCAATAACATTTTTGGGTTTTTTTGGGAATGTATTTTCTGTAAATCATGTCACACTTTGATAGGATCGTGCTAGTTTTTGTTATTTTTAGTTGCACGAAACTGGAAATGTTAAAGATGGTGACATTATTTGTGGGACGGAGGGAGTATATGATGTTTTGGATTTTGATGTCAAGCTTAGTTGCTTAAGAAGGACAGTTTGCATTTTTATGATTCAGGTATGAGCAGTTCCTGCAAGAAGGGAAGCTTTTGGAGGTAATTTGAACTGCTGTTTCCCCCGTTTGTTTGTGGGATTGTTGTGTTATGCGTGATGTGTATTAACAGATACTGTAATGGTTTGGATTGCTTGATGTCATTAGGGTGAGGACCTAGATTTTGCTTGTGATAGCATTTCTGCCTTTTCAACTAGGAGAGACAACCAGGAGGCTGTTTTTGGAACAGAGGAAGGTTTGAAAGAAATTAGGTATTTGGTTTAGCAGCAGCTTTATTTGCTTTCATCAGTACTATAATTGTTCGGATGCAAAAATTGTGTTAAAATAAAATGTTGAATCTTGCTGATAATTCATTGTATCATCAGGGATGCTACAGCAGGACTAAAGACTGAAGCTTTAGAGTTGCAGAAGCAGCTCAGGCGGTTGCAGACTCAGTTTGATATGCTCACTGTGCAGGCTTCATCATTAAGTCAAGGTAGAAGAGCGCGAGTTGCGGCCACATCTGCGGTTAATGGACAGCTGACATCTATAGAGGATGGCCTTTCTGCTAGAAATTTGAGGGTGGGACTATTTTGCTTTTACTCTCTTGTGTGTTCATATTGATAAATGATAAACCTCTTTGTACGTGCCTTTCATGGATTTTAAAACCATGTCTTGTGTGTGTTAGATGAATGCAGTTCTTGGAAAGATGGCTGCTACAGCTCAAGAGTTGGCTCATTATCATTCAGGAGATGGTACGGTTATTTTCTTTCAGTTCTCATTACCATTCCCTGGATGATAATTTTGTTGTACTTTTACTGGCTTTTAGTTGTGATTTTTCACCCTACATTAGTGATATAGAATCGGGCTAGAGTGGTTCAAGGGATTTTGTTCTTCTCATATCTTACCCGGTTTAATAGTAGACGTGTTCTGCTCTGAGTAACATTGCTTTTAGCTATTGCTAATCTCATAGAAATAGAATCATGAGGAGCTAAACTTATGAAGCTAGAAGAACTTGAGAGAGAATACATCAACATTAATGTACTGTATTATTACAGTTGTATTTCATTGTAAGTATCTTATATAACTCTTAATTTGATCCCATGCAGAGGAGGGCATATACTTGGCTTATTCTGACTTTCATCAGTATTTAATTGCTGATGCATCCTGTGTGAAGGAGCTAAACCAATGGTTTGCAAAACAACTGGATACGGTACTTTTTCCAGTCAATGCTAGTTAGTCATTTTGCTACAGGATTTTCAAATGCCCTTAGACTACTTTTTGCCGTCAAATTTGTTGGAAAGGTTGCTTCTTGGGACATGACATAGAGGATATTGGGTTCCATATGTGGTAGCCACACTGGGCATTAAGTTTACACCATGGATACGACAATTGAATGGTGTCAGGCTGAGCTTGAAAATGTTATATTTACTTACTAGCACTGTCTTGCCATTATTTATTTATTGTCTTGCCTTCCTTGAAACTTGTTATAGAGGAACAGATGCTGGTTTCTATAGGGCTTTCCTGGAAGAACACAATCTTTTCACTTCTATCGTCATCTTTATAGTTGTTTTCCATAGGATAATTCTGTTTCTTTTGGAAGCATTACATAAGCACTAAGAGGTTCACATTTCTTTTGCTGTTATGATTAGCTTGCAATAAATTCACATGTGATAAGCCTTATATTTGGCCTCCTGTTTCTTGATTTACATAATTGTCGTATGTAATTTTGCATTCTTGTGAAATGGTGGGTGTGAAGTTTTGCTGATACGCCAACAAGAAGGTAATAAAGCTTGGAATTGTAAAAATACTTGATTTTAATGTCATCATCTTTTGATGTCATTTCCCATGATATCAGGTTAATTGTCCAATTTAACATAAGATAAAAAATCTACTGGTGCTTTACATGATTACTTAAGCTTTAAGAGCAGGCGGTTTCATTAGTCATTTCAGCGTCCAAATGTATGTATAGTTGATGCATTCAGTTTCATCCTAATTGATCTTGCATCACGGGACTTGATTGCCTTTTTTTATATTGATATTATTATTCTAGAGCAAGTGAAAATGTATTCTCTTTTACTGGTTAGGTAATCTGATGGGATTTATGGTTTCTTCTCGTGTTCTATGGTGCTACTTCCTTTAGGGCCCATATAGGTTGGTGGCTGAGGAGGGAAAATCTAAATGTTCATGGGTTAGTTTGGATGAAATCTCAAATGTCTTTGTACGAGGTATTGCACTCATCTACCTCTCTCTCCTCCTAGCCAACCCCAATTGATATGTGCTCTAGAGTATGGTGATCTTGTATAACTTGCTAGAAAGAGTTTGAATCTTGCGTATTAGTTTGGAGGGTGACTGGGTGGGTACGTTAGGATTCGGATAGCAAGGAAAAATTTCACCTGGTTTTCTGATAACAAATCTTGCAACATTTTGCATATAGACATGGAAAAATCACACCATCAGCGTGTTTCAGAGTTGCAAAGGTTGCGATCAATGTAAGTCATCTTACTTATGCTAGGATTTGATTTCTTTTAACAACTTGATCTAGGTCTATGACTTTTGTTTCATTAAGTAGATACAGCTTGGACATTTTACTGTAACCTTATTTCAGTGCATATTGTAATAGGCTTGTGCCATCTTACTTAAATCAGATTTGGGATTAGTGAAAGGAAATGGGTAGAAGCTCAAGTTGAAAATGCTAAGCAACAAGCCATTCTCTTGT
>JAULKJ010000007.1:4749226-4769112 GCA_032355405.1 Rubia balearica
GGTGGTGTCTCCTAACTAGATCCTAGATTATGATGTTAATATGTAATTTAGTTGCTTGTATGTAACATTTTAAAAATAATAATTTAAAAAACAAAATCAAATCACCTCATAAATCTCCAATTATAGAACAATTATGTTTAAAAATTTGTAGTTTCCCAACTTGCAGGTGGTCGATAATGGTGAGATCGTTGGTGGTTCCGGCTTTGGTGACTGTGGTTCGTTGGTGGTGCAACGTTTGAGTGTTCTCAGGAGGGCGTCCATTGCTATCAAATGGATGAAGTTTCATGCTCCACTGAGATTCAACATATTCAATGGTGGTGTTTCCTAACTAGATCCTAAATTAGAATGTTAACATGTAATTTGGTTGTTTGTATGTAACCTTTCAAAAAAAATAAAAAATATCAAATCATCTCATAAATCTCCAATTATAGAACAAATCTGTTTAAAAATTTGGTGCAGTAAAATAAGACTTTCTGTAATAAATAATACCCACTTTATTTTTCTATTTTTGGCATCATAAGTTTCAGTGCTTGGATTTAGGTGGAAAAATGAGTGGATGAAATTGAAGAATCTTACCAAAAATGAAAATGGTGAAAAATAAAAGAAAATATTTATTTATAGGAAGTGTTCCATAAATAACAAAACAGAGGGAGTATAAGCGAGATGAAATGATGATGTCACGTTTTCTTCTCAATATTCAATAATAATTACTCTCGAGTTCAAAAAGCAAGGTTCCCTTCTCTCCCACTCACTGTAATCAACGGTTAACTAGAACTAGAAGGACAAAATGGTCATATTTTGAATTCCCCCCAAACCCCACCACCACCTCTTTCAAGTTTTCACCACCTCCTCCCTCCATGACAGCTCTGCTCCGTCCCCCATTGTCGCTTGTCCTCAGCTTCCTCACTCCTCACTCTACATTTTGATTTTTTTCACGCTTTCTCTTCCACCAACTTCCTCTCTCCTCTCTTTTAAATTCCCGCCTCTCCCGCACTACTCCCCGTCTGAGAATCTCGCTTCCGCCACCACCACCAATGGCTGGCTACGTAGGCGTGCTGGTCTCAGATCCGTGGCTGCAGAACCAGTTCACTCAGGTCGAGCTCCGCACCTTGAAGTCTCACGTAAGTTATACAGTTGTACTGCTATTTCTCCGTTTGAATTACGCGCTCTTCTTCTCGAGTGAGGCGGTGCTAACGGTTTGTGTGCTTGCTTGCAGTTCTCTACGATCAGGAGAGAGAATGGAGGAGGCCTGAAGCTCGCGGACCTGCCGGAGAAAATGTGCAGGCTCAAGCACGTGGGAGAGCATCTCACCGAGGACGAACGAGCTGTGTTTCTCCGAGATTCGTACCAGAATTTAGATGAAGACGTTGATTTCGAGCTTTTTCTTCGAGTAAGTGATGATTATTAGATGATGTTGTTTTGCTTTTGCATCAACAAAAAGCTATTAAGTTAGCTTATTTTGTTGCGTATCAATGGATTCTATAGCTTCGGTGAGTGGTTTGTTTTCATGTTTCAGTAGAAGCATCGCTGGATTTTACGCACACCTTGACGATTTGATGTATTTACTCTGAAACTCTTAACCGAAGTATTAATTGAAAGCGGAAGATCACTAGTAAATTATTTGATCTGAAGTTTTGTTGTGTTGTATATTATGAATTTTTACTGTTTAGACTCATATATGGAGACGCTGTGAATTATCAGGTTCCAATAGTGCCTTTTGTGATTTGATGCATTTACTCAGAAATTCTTAATCAAAATATTAGTTAAAAGCTGAAGAGCATTAATAAATTATATGATCTGAAGTTTTGCTCTGTATATATATTTTTTGAGGCTGTTTTACAGTCTAGACTCATCTATGGAGATGCTGTGATTTTCATCTCAGGTTTACCTCACGCTGCAAGGTCATGCCTCAGCGAAAATGGGAAAAGGTGTGAAGACCTCATCAGCTTTTCTCAAGTCCCCCACTTCTACCTTACTTCACACGATCAGCGAATCCGAGAAGTCTGCCTATGTGATACACATCAACAACTATCTTGCGGAGGATCAGTTCCTCAGCAAGTATCTTCCCATAGATCCTTCAACTAATGACCTTTTCGAGATTGCCAAAGATGGAGTTCTTATTTGGTGACAATCACTTGTTGCTCATTTGTCTAGCATCTGTTAAAACAGATTGATTCCTTAAATGACATATCCTCTTCATTCAATCTTACCCTGCAGTAAGCTCATTAATGTGGCAGTACCGGGGACAATTGATGAGCGCGCCATAAATACCAAGAGAGTACTCAATCCATGGGAAAGAAATGAGAATCATACCCTCTGCCTCAACTCTGCCAAGGCAATCGGATGTACTGTAGTCAACATAGGAAATGAGGATTTTATTGAAGGAAGGGTATGCACTTTATCTGCAAATGACTTTTAATTGAAATTGTGATGCTTATCAAGGTTAATATAAGTATGAGCAATCTTGGAGTACCTTATTAACATCATCTATCTGCTGCCATTGACAGAGGCATCTTGTCCTTGGAGTAATATCACAAATTATAAAGGTAAAGGTTTCGAGCTAATTAGCATTCCGTTTTTCCAAGTGGTGATGAGTCCTCCATTTGATGTACAATTTTTTAATGAAAGGGTGTTTATTTACCTCATATTGAAGTTTATTAAAGTTAATGATATAACTTTCTGATGGACTTGTATTTACTAAAATATTGTTGCAAATTATGTGTGCTCAGATACAACTGTTGGCTGACCTCAATTTAAAGAAGACACCTCAACTGGTGGAGTTGGTTGGTGATAGTAAGGTGAAGATAATTTTTTTGCTAGATGTTTACCTCTACTGTCATGAAACAAATTCTCTGACGATTCTTCTCTTCATTCTCTGCAACTTTAGGATTTAGAAGAGCTGCTGAGCCTGGCTCCAGAAAAGCTTCTGCTTCGTTGGATGAATTTTCAGTTGAAAAAAGCAGGATACCAAAAGACAGTGACAAACTTCTCCTCTGATGTAAAGGTACACAGGAAAAATAGTGATCCTACATTTGAAAGTTAGCTACAAGAGGCTTTGCATTTTGCATGCTAATGTAGTAGATTACTGTTAAATGGTCTAGTTCTCTCCAGCTCTCATTTGGGATAAGCATTTTAGAAGTAGTACCATTAACCTTCTCACTCTTCATGCCCCGCAGCAATCTACTATCTAACAAAACTTCTAGTTTCTCATGGCTTTTACATCATGATATTTGAATTCTCTCATTAACAAAGATACGTGACAAAGATATCCTGCACACATGTTTCTTTGGACATATGGTAATAGATAGTTCAGTTACCAAAGCCGTCCTCTTTCTCGCCATTCTAAGGACATCCAAACCTGATAAAAGAAATTGTGTTCTGCTTTTGCTGCAGGATGCCGAGGCTTACGCATACCTCTTGAATGTCCTTGCTCCCGAGTTCAGTAGTCCATCCACATTAGCTGCAAAAGATCCTTTGGAAAGAGCAAAGCTTGTTTTGGAGCATGCAGATAGGATGGGTTTAAAGAGATACATAACACCAAAAGATATTGTGGAAGGCTCTCCAAATCTTAACCTTGCATTTGTGGCTCATATCTTTCAGCACAGGTAAGTCAAGAGGTGTTTTAATGGGGACACGTAACAACTTCCTATGATCAGTCTCCTTGATTATGAGTCCATGTTGATGTTTTGCCAGTGTTTTAGTTCAAAACTACCCATGTAAAAATGTAAAGCTAAATCAGCATTTTATTGCAGGAATGGTCTTTCTACCCAGGCAAAACAGATGTCTTTTCTTGAAACATCACCAGACGACACCCTAATATCCAGAGAAGAAAAAGCCTTCAGATTTTGGTTAAACAGTCTGGGAAATTCAGTCTACACAGACAATCTATTTGAAGATTTGAGAAATGGGTGAGTGTGTCAAAGTTAGACAGTCGACCTCATGATGATACATATTATGGAACCTAAGACTGCTTAAGAGGAGATTGATTTTGGCCATCTGTTTGCAGATGGATACTATTGGAGACGCTTGACAAGGTGTCTCCTGGAATAGTTAATTGGAGAATTGCTTCTAAACCTCCAATCAAGATGCCATTCAGAAAAGTTGAAAATTGCAATCAAGTTGTCAAGATCGGGAAGCAGTTGAAGTTTTCACTAGTAAATATTGCTGGAAATGATATTGTTCAAGGAAATAAGAAATTGATACTTGGTATGTGGCCTTCTACCTTTTTTCTTTTCTTTCCTAAGGGAAGACTTTTTTTTCTCTTCAAAATGTTCTTACACTATATATTTTGCGCTCCAGAAGTTTTGATTTGTTTCATTGTCAGCTTTCCTGTGGCAGTTAATGCGATGTAATATGCTTCAGCTGCTGAAGAACTTAAGATTTCATTCTCATGGAAAGCAAATCACAGACATTGACATATTAGAGTGGGCTAATACCCAAGTGAAAAATTCAGGAAGCACCTGCCGGATGAACAGTTTCAAGGTATAACTGCTTGGCACGTTCTTCAAAATTAGGAGTTCAATTTTAGAGAGATTTCAGAAGGATAATTAGTTATCCAAATTTATTTATACTGATTTATGATCTCACTTGGATTTCTTTGAGTGTCAAATCATAAAGGACCAATTGAATACTCTGTTCTTTTAATAATGTGTAAGAGACTGGTTTTTTTCTCATTTTCTAGGATGGGAATTGGGCAGCTAGAACTGCACATGCATTTTCAAAATAGGAAATGAATCCCTTGACCAGTAATCTAAGATTCTATGTTACCCCGTCTGTGGTTGAGTTTCGCCTTTCAACTATGATGTCACATGCTTAGTTTTTTTTTCTTCCTTTCGGGTTTATGAAAGAAAATTTAGCTTATGCAAAGGTTAACACAATGTCTCACTTGCAGGATAGGAGCTTGTCTGATGGTGTCTTTTTCCTGGAGTTGCTTAGTACCATCCACCCTCGAGCTGTTAATTGGAGTCTCGTTACAAAAGGAGCAACTGGTAAGTATTGCATCAGATTTCCCTGCATATATTTCCTCTATCAGCCATCATAAAGATTTTTCTTGAGTCTCCAATCTTCATTTCACCCAACAAGCTATTTACACGAACTTGAATTATTCACAAATCTTGGGAGAGGATTGTAACTTGTAAGCTGTGTCAGTGGAAGTTTTGACTTGTGCACACTCCCAAGTTTTGTCTGGATTCAAGTTTGATGCATACATGGAATAATTTTGACCATAAGGTCACTACAGATATATACATTAACACTTCTATAGATTTGATTACATGGCTTTCTCTTTAAAATTTTAAATTAGTGCATGTACATATAATTTAATTTACGTGTAGATATAGTAGATCATCCTAAAAAAGCCTAAAATCTGGGCATTTAACTAGAATAGTCTACTTAAATTAGGATTATCCTTTTCCTTGCCAAGCTTTGCCAATGTGATGTACCTGTCGGTGATATTCTTGCAGTAGTTTTTAACTACACTAATAAATATTGGCTATAGGGAAACATGTACATATGTCATGAATATTGTTAAATTATCTAACCCCTCCTATTTTTATCTGAAATGCTACAGAGGACGAGAAAAGGATGAATGCAACCTATATTATTAGTATTGCAAGGAAACTTGGATGCTCAATATTCTTGCTTCCTGAAGACTTGATAGAGGTAATTTCAGATTCCTTTCTTTTTGTAGTCATGTACTTGTGATACTTAGTATCTTACATCATCCAAGTTATTCCAGTAAGATTGCTATTAAGTAAACTACCTCTATCCCAAAACTTGGGCTCATTTTCTAGAAATATTTTCAGTATTACATGGAGGACTTTAGGGAGTATATCGTACTGTACCAATTACATTTCTCCATGAATATATAAAATCTCCTCTTACAGTTTTCTCAAGTAGATATAGTATATTATCTAAAAGACTCGAGGCCATCAGCTGATATTTGGATTATACATCCTGGTTTACTAGCTTAAGGAACAGCCACTGACTCATATTTCATCACTAAGTCGTGCTATTTGGGCACTTGCGAATTCATGGTGCGACCTATCAATAATGGCTCAATGACATGTGTTTCTAGGTGAACCAAAAGATGATCTTGACATTGACAGCCAGTATCATGCACTGGTACATGAAACAACCTTTGGATGGATCATCGGACAGCGAGAGCCTCGTGGATACTACCTCAAACTCAGCAATGGATGACACGGCTTCCGAGTCCTCTTCAGATGAACACAGTAATAGATAGTATGGTGATTCTTAGTGAACTTATCTATTGGAAGGTATTCCTTTTTTTTTTCTTTGATTGATATGAAATTTTGAGGTTCATGGTGATGACCTTCTGGAAATCATTGTATTGAATTGAATGCTATTTGTCTGTAGCAAATGGCCATGTGAATAGAAAGGGAAGAAAACATGTATTTGTATTAATAGAGAGTTTCTGAAGCTTGTAGCTTGCCTTGAATGAAGTTTTTACCTACTACATGTCAGCAAAATCATTCATAGAATACCATTAATTTTCTGTTATCCGAGGAAAAAAGGAAATATTTGAACTTGGAAGAGCCTTTTATTCAGTTGTAATTTGTAATTTTCTCACTGCAGCGTTTTTGCTCCTTCGATTTTGTATAATGTTTTAGTTGTCGAATTGTCTCCACGTACTAACGGTGCTTTGTCCGTTTATTTATTTGTGGCACCATACATATAAGTGCTTGAATTTAGGTGAACAAAATGAATGGATGAAATTGAATGTAAAAAGTAAAAAGTAAAAAGTAAAAAGTAAAAAGTAGAATGATTGTAATGAAATTAAAAGAATCTTGACAAAAATCGAAAGTGCATCATTTAATAAAAACATCTCAATAAAATAAGTGTGCTACAAATAGAGAAACGGAGAGAGTACTAGTTTTATGATTTTGACATTTTCTTAATTTCGTAGGAGCATCCATAATGTGGATAAATTTTGGGGGATGAATTTTGAAAATGTGGGATATGCTTTCACAATGATGATGGATTTTGGAGGATGGGTGAAGAGAGAAGAAATGGTTCGGCAATGGGGATGAGTGAATTCATCCCATACTCATCCGGCAACATGTGAGCAAGTGGGTTACAATATTTTTTTCCTTTTCTTTTTCTTTGTTCTAAAGACCCAATAACCTAATGACACTTGACATGTGTCATCAAAATTCAGCAACCAATTTGTACAATTTAACGGGAAGAAACGTTAACATATAATTTGTACAATTTTACGTAACAATATTTTTTTTACTAATTTATATATCTTGAAAGACAAATTTTTGGGAAAGACGGGTTTGATTAGAATAATAAAAAAGTAAAATATTTTAGTTGTGATATTAAAAATTTATTGTGTAACGTGTATTAGTCATAAGGTTTATGACTCGATTAATGCAACGTGAAAATTTTATTTTCATTTTTCAAATTTGCAGTTTTCTTTCCATAAATTAGGGAAAGACCGTCTTTGAAAAGACGAACTTATAATGAAAATATAGTGGCATATAATATTATATAGATTCAAGTGCTAAAATGAACCTAACTTTAGGTTGAAAATGATAATATAACCCTATAAAATGAGAAAGTACCAAAATAACACCAACTTTTTGATACAAAGTGCAATTATTACCTTTTGTCACTATTCCAGCGTTGACTCATCAATTTGGGCGTTGATCGGATCTGAAATAACAAAAATACACTTACCCTCAAAAGCTGAATATAAAATAAGGCGGACCACAAT
This sequence comes from Rubia balearica, assembly GCA_032355405.1. Classification (NCBI taxonomy): domain Eukaryota; kingdom Viridiplantae; phylum Streptophyta; class Magnoliopsida; order Gentianales; family Rubiaceae; genus Rubia; species Rubia balearica. The sequence continues at coordinate 4,756,968 of JAULKJ010000007.1, forward strand.
AAAGTGGGGGTAGTGGAATTAGTTGAATTTTATGATTGTAGAGTGAAAATGAAAGGTGAGATAGATTTAAGGGGAGAGAATGTGTATATTTATTAAATATTGAAAAAGGTGGGATGGGATGAATTTTGGGAAATGGATGATTTTTTTATTTTGAAATAAATAGTCGGCCTTTTATATTAGAACTTGGTAGTTTTGGCTAACTATTACATTGTGGGTCAGATTGTGGGCATTTTGTACACCTGATCTAGGTACTTTCATGAGATGAGCTCCGTAAAAAACCATTGCTAACATTATTATACTTCTGACTAGGCTCTTTAGTTCTGGGGGGACATTTGGAAAATTATGGATATGGTTCAATGCCATCTCGCAATCCGTTCGTATCCAGATGTGTATCGCCTCCCCATTCCTTGCACTTGCCATTGCTTCGTGTATGGCCACTAATTCGGCTTGAATCTCAGATAGTAATTGTAGTATTTGCGTGCCATGCCAGGTATGGCCATTATCCATTTGTGCTACACCATGCTGCTACTGCTTTTCCTCCCCGTGGATGGAACGTTGCATCTATGTCAATCCTTATCCAGTTGGTGTATTCCTGAGAGTTGTTTTCTTGTTCTTGCCAGATAAGGTGAAAGTCTTCCACGTTGGCCTTCCTAGACTCACTTGTGGCACCCTCGTTTGTTTGGTTGATCCTTTGTTCCAAGTGGTGTGATTGAGTGTTGGGATCTGTACCTGAACATCTTTGCGAATGCCGGGTTTGGTCTTCTTCTGCCTGTGCTGTCCTGGATGGCTAGAGTTTCTTTCACCAATTGTCTTTGCTGCTCTAGGGTTGCCTTATTCCTTGTACATCAAATTGCCCATATGATGATACATGTGAGGTCAATGTCCTTCTTCTCCGGGGAGGCCTTGAACCATTCACTTAGCCATTGTTTCAATAGTAGAGGTTGTCCTCTCCCAAAGTCAAAGCCCATTCTAGAAGCTCTCCAGACTCTCCTTGCAACATCACATTCTAGGATCATGTGTGATGGTGTTTCAACACTTGAGTGACACATTCGACAGTTAGGGGATACTTCCATACCTCTGACTCTTAATACCGGACCTGTTGTTGCTGCATTTTGGATTAGCCTCCATACTAAGAATTTGACTATTTCTGGTGTCCTTGAGTACCAAATTTTCTTCCAGAACCATTGATCCTCCCCGATGACTTGCGTTGCAACTGATCTAGATGATCTTTGTTTCATCTTTGTATTCCATGCCTCATGATATCCACTTTTAACTATGTACTTGCCTAGCCAATCTTTGTCCCAGAACATGTAGTCCTTTTGACCCAGTGGAGATATAGGGATGTGAATGCCAATTATCTTTTTGATTATCTCCGGTTGGAAAAACATCCTTGGTAGTGGAATTCTCCATTGTTTTGCATTGTCAATTAGATCACAAATTTTGAAACCGAGTAAGGGTAGTAACTGACGTTCATACCTTATCGGGTTAAGAATGTTTGGAATATATTCTTCTTGAATGTTGATGTTTCAGCCATCTACCATTTGCCACTTGAGATTTCGTCTAATCAGATTCCAGCCCCATAGAATCCCTCCCCATCCCCACGTTGCTCCCTGTTTTAACTTGACTTCCGAGAAATCCTCTTTGTCACAATATTTCTGAATTAGTAGTTTAGAGAAAAGGGAGTTTTTTCCGTGATGCTCTTCTAAGCTAGTTTTCCTAGTAGGGTCTGGTTCATTTGTTCCGTCCCCTTTCCACTTGGATTTGCACATCGAATCCCATGTTTCCAGTGTATTCCACTCCCCTAAAAGTCTCCCGCCCATATGAATCTTACTAGGTGGCTGTCAATTTTCTTTGCAACTATAGATGGTATTCAAAAAGTGTTGAGAGTGTACTGCATTGTCGAAGGAAAAACATGCTGCTGAGTGTCACTCTACCGGTGACTGAGAGGTCATCCAGTTTTCAATTTACCATTTTTACCTTGACTGTCTTTATAAGTTTCCGGAACATTACATCTTGGTCTTTCGAACATCATGTCATGACCCAGAAAGTTCTGTTGGAGTAAATCCTTGAAAATCTTGAAGGTCTGGCTTAGCCATTCCTTGGTAGTTGGATGTGTATTTGGACTGACCAATAAAGCCAATTTCTGGAAGTTTATTCGTTGTCCTGAATACACAGCGAATAGATTTAAAGTTTGCAATAATTTTCGTGATCCTTTTTTCGTGATGTTGAAGAAGAGTATGCACTCATCTGCAAACATTAAATGTGATACCGGTTGAACTGTTCTTCCCATTTTAACCCTTGGCACAACTTTTGGAAGTTTCGAGATGCTAACATTGAGGAGAATGCCTCCTGGAAAAGTATAAATAAAAACGGTGACAAGGGGTACCCTGTGTCTGAGGCCCTTCCTTGGTCTGAATGAGTTTTATACCGTACCATTAATATTTATGGAGTATTCGACTGTGGTGACACACTCCATAATCCATCATATCCACATGGATGGGAAACCCATTCTTCTCATCATCTATCCCAGGAACTCCCAGGATACTCAGTCATACGCTTTACTCTTGCCGATCTTCATTGCTGTCATTTGTTGCTTCCCCATTTTCTTTTTGTGGATGTGCTCAATGACTTCATGGGCTATGATTGAATTCTCCACAATTGACCTGCCTTGTACAAAGGCCAATTGGTTGCCCAAAATGAGAAACTTCATAACCCTTTTTATTCTGTTAGCCATCACTTTAGCTATGATTTTGTATGTGACATTGCACAGGCTGATTGGTCGAAGATCAGATGGCTCTTTTGGGATTCTCTTTTTTGGTATTAGAACGAGAGTTATCTGGTTCCAGTCATTTGGCATTGATGTGTTTGAGAAGAAATGTTGGACTTTTCTTATAATCTCATCACCTACTCCTGGCCAGCAATATCGGTAGAATCCCGGTGGTAGACCACCTGGGCCTGGTGCTTTCCATTTTCCCATTTGGAAGATTGCAAGTTTTATTTCCTGTTCCGTAACTTGGCTCTCGAGTTTTTCCCATTGTTTTGTATCATCCCTTGTATTTATGAGATTTAAGATATCCTGCTTGGTAGATTGACCAAAAGCATCTGCAGGCATTGCTGATTCATTAATGAAAACCGCATTTACATGGTTGAAGATCAGCTTTTGTAGATCCTATGGGTTTGCTATCCATTCACCTGCCTCATTCTTTAGTTGCGATATGTAGTTTCTTCCTTTCCTCTTCTAAGCCTATTTGTGGAATACTTTTGTATTCCGGTCACCATCCTTCAACCAGATTGACCTCGCCCTCTACTTCCAGTAATCTTATTGTTGAGTTAGAAGGCTATGAAGCTCTGCAGATTTATCATGCATACCGTCTGCATCCTTTTGTCACTGTTTGAATCCCAGTTGTTCTTTCACTCGCCTTATCTTGTATTCTAGTTTACCAGCATTTTCCTTGGCCCAGTTATGCATCCGTGTGGTAGTATTTAAGACTTTGTTATCGAACTCAGCTACCAAGTTGTTGTTCTGTTCCACAGGGCGCCAAATGCTTACGTTTCGTTGTAGTAGACCTGTATTATACTGCACTGATCTCCAAATACGTCGGACTAACTCCTTTGTGTGGTTATATCTCACCCAGTGGGATTCGAATCTTCTGTTTGTACTTTGGTTTGGGCATGATTTCCTTGGATGTGTATTAAGCGTGAGTGTCCCATGATCAGATCTCATGATTGTGTGATTCGTGAGGCAGTATCTCTGGAATTTTGTAGTCTAAGCAGGATTAGAAAACACTCGATCCAAATGCTCGAGGTTTAAATCTTTGCCTTTCCTGCAGTTTGACCAGGTGAACCATTGTCCTTTGTTCCTAAGCTCCTTCATATTCATCCTTGTTAGCAGCATGATTGTGCTGTTGTGCTAAATTTAATATGTTGTGTGGAAAATTATGGCATTTTAACTGACAAGTAGAACCTGATTATTTTGATTGTATTTTACATATTTTGTATTATTTAGAGCAAACTATTTTCATCATTCCTAAACAATGTCAATGCCATCATTCATCTTTGACCCTCATTTTTTCCAACACTCTTGGCCCCCCGAATTAACAGAACTGTTAAGTTGTGCCACTTTCGTCTATTCAAACTATTAACTTCAACATTCAAGATAATCAGCCCCATAATCTTTATTCTTAGATAATCAACATTCAAGATAATCAGCCACTTTCGTCTATTCAGCCCCATAATCTTTTGTACTTTACTTTCTTCTTCCACAAAGTAGGCTAATCTAAGAATTCCTGTTGTGGTGTTGTCAGAACCCAATCACACCTCAATATGTTGACCCCGCAAACCTTTAATGTTCAATTACTATATCCGACCTCATAAAAATTATGGAAGTTTTAGTCGCAACTAACGTGTTCAAGTTGTGAGGATGGATTGGGTGGTACGCTTGAAAGGCACACAGTTTGAAAATAAAAGATGTACAATAAGCTTCAATATCCCCTTGTTGTTTCGATTATGCATAGCATTTGAGCATTTGTAAGGAAATTAATACATTGGCGTTGGGTCAATTAGGGCTAGGTTTTTTATGCGAATTTGGGGATTTTTAAATTTGAGGATGATGACTGGAAATCGAGAATTGGCTAACTTGAATGGAAGTGTAGGGATGATTATGTGATGATTTTTGAGCTACAAAACGTGGTTGTGCTGTGTGTTCTTTTAAACAAATTTTTTGTGGTAGAAAAATGAGTTTTGTATTGAACTGATTGATGTTTTTTTTGTATTGTGTCAAAGAGGAACTATCAAAATTTCTCCATCAAGCTAAGACATGGGGGACAATTAGAAAGCAGAGAAGTTATATGTTATGTGGGAGGAGAAACTGATTTTGTGGACCATTGTGACAAGGACATGATATCCTTAGAGGAACTAAAGCTAATGACATTTGAATTGGGAGTGGAACGGTCTATGAAGTTCTAGTATGTTAATCTATGTCTCCCGCATAACCTTGGTGTATTCCATATTCACAGTGATACCAAAATCATGAAAATTTGCATGTGGGTGAAGTTCAACGAAATCACTGAGGTTTTGTGTATGAAAGATGGGCTTGAAGTGGGTAATTTAGAGAAAAGGCGCACCGTTTGTGGTGATATTATTTACCCTGAAGCTAAGGAAATTGATGCACAAATTCCCGTCGTCGAAGATGAAGACGGGTGTTACCTTAGTGGGGATGTGAATAAGGGGGTTGATAATGGTGGAAGATATGAGGATGATAATCTACAGACTGATAACAAGGGGGCTACGAAAAGTGTTTTCATAGGAGGAGAGGGGAACGAAGGGACTGATACTAAGGGAAGGGGGGGTTGACAATGAGGGGGACTTACAAAGATGGGGATAATGATGTGCTGGTTGAGAATGATGAGACTAAGAAAGGTGTTTTCATAGGAGGGAAGAGAATGAAGGGGCATCTACTAAGGGAAATGAGAGGGTTGAGAATGAGGGGTTGAGAAAGGTGGTAAAGATGGGGATGATGAGGTGAAAACTTAAGATGGACCAATTGATGTGCAAATTGAACATGATATTAGACCTTTGGATGAGGAAGAGGCTGCAAAAGCTGATAAAGTTGACCAAAGCAGTAGCATTTCTGAAGCATAACCATTTACAGATGATGATTTATGTAGTGATGAAGAGTTGGAGAAGAGTGTTTCAAACATGGATTGTGATCCTGAAAGTGAGGAGAATGATAATGGTGATGGAGTTGGCAATGGATTTGAGCAGATTGATCATGCAGTGGATATAGATGGTGTGCATGAAAATGTTTACATCGATACTGACTTTGAGCATGGTTAAACTCCCAAGTGATCCAACTAGCGCAGTTGGGAGGATCTCAAAGTGTTGGTCCTGAATTCGAAAGGGAGAAGACTGCAACTAGTAGTGTTGATGCTGAAAATACACCCGAGATTGAACCTGAGCAGCCTCTTGAACCTACAAAAAGTCAAAGAAAAATAAAAAAAAGGATTGGAGGTAAAAATAGGAAGGAGGGGATACTGGAAACATTTGATGATATTATAAATGATGAGCATGATGAAGATAGGATAATTGATTTAGGGGGAAATATAGTTGATGAAGAAGGAACTACAGTAGTTCAGTTTGTTGATTTTAATGCTGATAGACACATGTTGCACCCCCGATTTGAGGTGAGGATGATATTTGTCAACTCCATGGAATTTAAGGATGAAATTCGGTACTATGCCATATTGAAGAACAAAGTTGTTAGTTTCCCAAAGAATGAGAGGCGTCATGTAAAATCTAAGTGCAAGGCTCTATGTCCTTGGGTTTGCTTTGCATCAACAATCAACAAGATTGAGAGCATTGACTTATTCATCAAGACCTTGAATGACGTCCATGAAAAATGCTCTCATCCCTAAAAACAACATTTTATGAACTTGAAGTGGTTGGCTTAGAAGTATGCGGAGAGAATTAGAACTAATATGTTGATGCTGGTGAGATGCATTTGGAAAACCGTGGCTAAAGATTTTGAGGCTACAATTTCCAGAATTGTAGCTTATATAACTAGGAAGATGGCAATGGAGTTAAATAAGGGTGATTCAGTTGAGATGTACAAGAAGATAAGTGAGTATTGGGATGAGGTGAAAAGGAGAATCCCGGGACTACAATTGATGTTGACTTTACTCCTTTTAGAACTAAAAATGGGAATCAAAGTTTTTTGTGTTAAGTATTATTCTTTGAGGCCATAGAAAGAGGGTTGCAAACACTGTAGGACGATCATAGGTTTGGATGGTAGTCATGTTAAGGGAAACTATCTAGGGAATTTTTTTTCCCCAATGGTAATCGATCCTAATAACTTTTAGTGGCCTCTTGCTTGGGTAACTGTAGAGAAGGAATCAACTTTGCAATGAACATGGTTTTTGGAGTTTCTAAGGACTGATTTTCCATTGAGTAATTGACAATGAACATCACTATACATTTACATCTGACCAACAAAAAGTCTGATTTTTAAAAAAAATACTGTTCTTTTATTCTTATAATAAATAATGAAATGCTTTGAATAGTTTTTAACTAGGTGATTAATTTAATGTTTAATTATGGGGTATGGACAAAGCTCTGACTGAAGTGATACCTGATGCCACTAACCAATAGAGTTTGGTACACTTGTATCAATTTCTGGATTATACACCCGAGGAAGGTTTTGAAAGAGATGCTTTGAATAATTTATAAATAGGTGATTAATTTGATGGTCTGGCCAGAGCTCTGACTGAGGTGATCCCTGATGCTACTAACTAGTACTGTGTGGCACACTTGTACATAAATAGCTAGATTAAACACCCGGTGAAGGTTTTTAAAGAAATGCTTTGGTCCATTGTCGGGAGTTCAATAATGGAGATGTACACACAAATGATGGTTGAGTTAAAATCATTTGACCCTGCAACCTACCAAACAGTGAAGGAAACTCCTCACCTTATGCATTGGTGTAAGACCTTCATTTTCCATCATACTAAGTGTGATTGCTGGCAAAAATATTTAAGAGTGAAACGTATAATAGTTACATACTAGATGCTAGGATAAGTCGATATTGTCCCTAATGGATAGTATTAGAGAAATTTCCATGGACAAAATTTAGAGAAGGAGACTTAGCATGTTGAAATAACCTAAACCTAGTGGCTCTCTTAGAGGGTAGGATTAAGGCTTCATATAAATAGACCTATGTCTTTAATGGTGTTGATGGGTTTGAGGTTAAGGCTCCTGGGAGTTCTAGGTTTGGTGTTGATGCGAGAAAGAGATGTTGCAGTTGTGGTGTTTGGCAGCTGACTGGATTTCCATGTTCCCATGAAATCTCAGCACCAAATATAGAGGAGTTGAGATTTATGATTATGTGGATGATTTCTACTCGAAAATTATGTTTATGATTCTATATGAGAATGTTTCGTTCCCAGTGGTTAAGAAACTTGGCCACCTTAGATAAATGGCCTTGTTCTTGACCGAGCAGTACTTGTGAAACAAACTGGTAGGCCAAAGAATTAAGGGAAGATATAGGGAGTTTCATCCCAGTAACAACCACAGAAGAAAAAAACAGGTTCAACATAGTTTTGGATTTTTTACAGGTTCAACATAGTTTTGGATTTTTTTCTTCAATTTACTGCACTTTTTAGTGAAAGTTAATCCACAATTTTACTGCATTATGCTCTACAGAATCCAATTACTTCGTTGAAATAGAAGCTTCCACACCACAACCTCTTCAAAGATCACTCATCACCCTTTGACAGATGGAGACAAGAAATCCATTAATGCCAATTGCGAAGTGTTGCTTCTCATAATCCCACTTGACTCACCTACCTTTAATCCCGCTTCATCATGTTGCTTCTCATATATAATCTTGGACGACTGAGATTTAATTGATCCTCAACGGTTGAGATTTGTCTACTTGGAGGGCTGGAACATCACACCTCAATGATAATGCCTCGTTGAGATATGTGTGGTTGGCCAACTTATTGTGATCGTAACAGTTTGTGAAGACAGAAATAGTCAGCACTTAGCAGGGATGGCTCTCGGAACTAAGATATGGCGCTCAAGTTAGTCGGACTGGAGGTTTATATTATTTGAGTAGTGAATAATGAATTGTGTATAAAAGAGATAGCCCCCCCAATTTATAGATATTTCCAAGGTTGACGGGACGTCGCGTCATTCACCTGTGCTAGGGAAAGGCTTGCACGTCATGCATGTCAGGGCTTGTGCTTACCCTTTTTTTGGAATCCTTGTGATTCACCTACCTTCAGTCTTACTTCATTGTGACACTTCTCATAATTAACCTTTGACGGTTGATATTTAATTAATCCTGGACGATTGATATTTATCTACTAAAACATGTGCGACATCACACCTCATCAATGTATTTCATTAAATAAAATGTATTGATGAATAATGTATTTGATTAAATTTATTTAGAAGTTATTTTTAAAAAATAGTTAATATAATATTATTATATAATTAAAAAAATTAAAAAATAACACCCAATGTAATACATTGGATTTGAGGTTAAGGAATAAACTAAGACGTTGAAAGTTTTAGGTTCAATTCCCACAAGCACCAAATTTAGTTAAATTCATTATGGGATAAGCTCTTGTAATTCATGCCCGAACAGGCCATTCCAGCCATGGCGTGCCCAACCACGGGCTTCCGTTCACATGCCAGCTCGAGCACAACACAGACTTTAACTATCGAGTCACTTGATGGGTTTGCAAAATATTTGGCTAGATTGGAGCGCCCATAGGTCGCTTGGCCCGACTTTATAATCTGGTAATTATGATGCCTGAGTAGTAGCGCTATAACTGTAGACCAAATGCACATTACTCTTGGAGGTACACTGGCTCACATCAACGCATTGTGTGTGGTAACGTCTAGTATAACGCAACTGGCAAGCAGGCCCAACCCAACCAGAAGAAAGCAATGGAGACACCACAACATACCACTACAGATCAACCAAATTACGAGGAAGGCGGGACACAGGGGACATATAAGTACGATGGTTAGCAAAGGAGAGATGTGACGACATAACGTATATGGGAAAGACAAAAGTGACTACCGATGCAACATACTGCAGCCCCTCGAGAAATGTAGTGGCAACTTCATGCGCACAAACACAAGAATAATACGACATGTGACAGTGCACAAAATTCTTTCAAGTAATATCATCCGTAAAAGTGAAAATTTATGCAATACACAACAGAATGAGGCAATAAAAAACTAGAGATGTCACCCTGATAGTTCCATTTACATACCGCGACAATGTTTTATGCTACATCCAAATCTCCCAAACCACCGGATATAAAGTTAATGGTTAGGGAGATCTAAATATTAATTATGATATTTATTGGAGTCTATATTATAATTGAAGATCTGTATAAAGGTAGATAGATCTGTAATAGCAATGCCACATAATCTAGCAGAATCAGGAGTTGTATGTATAACTCTAACATTCTAATATTAATTACGTGGTTGTTCAAAAAATAAAATACATACGAGTCATTTGAGTAGAGAATAGTATTTTGGGCCGCCAATGCATGCTGATGTCTTATTTTTATCTCATTTTAACATATACCTATAAATTGTTGGACTCGGGTTAACATGTAACTATACGATGATATATTAGATCGAGATTTTGTTGGCCAATATGCCCAATCCTCTAAGGAAAACTCAAGGGCCAAAGTAGTCCAATATGGCCCTTTGTCCGATGGGTCAGCCTTGGGCCTCATTACGAGATAAGGAGAAAGATTAGGTTATCGGCAATCACCATTAGGGTTTAGGTAGTATAAATGAAAATGTATGTCATTTTTTAGTCATTGAATATTCATTTACTTGGGAGGCAAGACTGACTTTGGCTTCAGAGAGTTCCTCCTAGAACACTCTAGGGCTTATTTTTCCTTATAGATCTAGGCCTAGGGATCAAGAGCGCACTTGGATTGGGTCTCAGAAGCATCAATTGGCACGCCCAGCGATATCAAGTAGTAGCGAGAAGTTGTAATTTGGTGGCATTGAAGGGAGCGAGGAAGGTGAATGATGTGGCAACGATCCATGGAGAGGTTGGACCAGCTGATACTGAATAGCTTCTAATTCAAGATTCTGGAACAATTGCCATGGTCAAGATGATACTAGAGAAAGATGATACCAGAGAATCGTTGAAGGCCTTACTTGATAAGTATTATCTTAGGGTACATCGGATTTGACGGGAGTGCCAACACAGTTAGCTATTCATAGGTTAAATATTAACCCATCGATAAAATATGTTAAGCAGAAAAGATGAATGTTCATCCCTGAAAGAGCGGAAGCAATCAAGGAGGAGGTAGAGAAATTTCTAAAAGCGAAGGTTATCGAAGAAGTATTCTATCCAGAGTTGCTAGCTAATCCAGTTATGATCCCGAAGCAAAATGATGCGTGGCATATGTGTATGGACTTCACAGACTTGAACAAATGCTGCCTAAAAGATAGCTACCCCTTTCCGTCAATCGATAAGGTTGTAGAGGGAATAGCAGGGTATCAGGTTCTGGGTTTTTTCGATGCTCACAAGGTTATCACCAGATACTGATGGTGGAAGAGGATAAGAATAAAACCTCGTTCATAATGGACATTGGTAATTTCTGTTACATGAAGATGTCGTTAGGACTGAAACCGCTGGCGCTACTTACCGGAGTTTGGTAGACAAGATCTTCAAGCAGCAAGTTGGAAAAAAATTGGAGATACATGTCAATGATAGGTGGTGAAAATAATGACTTATGAGAATTTATTGGGAGACCCCGAGGAGACCCGGGGTGTTTCTCACTAGCCCCAATGGCATAAATACCCTTATGCCCAACATTTCGAGTTTAAGGCCACAGATAATGTAGCTGAGTATGAGGCCATGATTATTGGGATTCTATTGGCTTAAAAGATGAAGGGATAAAATCTTGAGGTTTTCAGTGATTCCCAGAATGTGGTTCAGCAGGTTAATGGGGGAGTATGAAGCTACAAAGCATAGCTTGTAAGGTGTTTTTGAAGCTACGAAGCTACAAATCGGTTAATGGGGGAGTACGAAGCTACAAAGCATAGCGGATGAGGCCATTGCTAAGGTATTTTTGAAGGTACGTCGAGGGAGAAAAACCATAAGGCAGATAACTTGAGCTAACTGGCTTCTTCATATCTAGGAGGACTATCGCACAAACAGTTGTTGATGGAGACCTTGAGTAAGTGGAGCTTCAAAGAGCAAGAAGTAATGGAGATCGATATGGGTGGCAAATGGTCGGACGGGTCGAATATGAGTTGAGTAAAATATGTAATAAAAAATATGGTTATGACAAGTTTTGACCCATTTTATAACGAGTAAAAAATGGGTTGAGTTGAAACTCGTTCAACCCGCGGATTGAAATTCACTCAACTCACGGGTAAAAAATGGGTAAACCCTCGGGTTTTAACCCATATGGGTTAAAATATAAACCCATGTGGGTTGACATATAAATTGGAAAACTTTCATGTGTTTAAATTCAGTCTTCTTTTGATTTTTATTACCACCCGCTCACTCTCCTAATTAATCTAGACAAAGTCTTGGGAAAGACCGTCTTTCCATAAGCTTATGGAAAGACGGGGTTTAATTAGAATAATAAAAGGTAAA
>JAULKJ010000007.1:4778002-4788603 GCA_032355405.1 Rubia balearica
GAGCTCGAGCATGTTATAATAGAACTCGCGAGTATCGAGCTCGAGTCGAGCAAGGGAAAAAAGTTTTCGAGTCGAGTTGAGCAACCCTCTGCTCGCGATCGACTCGCTCGATAAGCAGCCCTAGGTGTGATATAGCAACACCCCATATCATATGATATGGTTGTGTTTGCTAGAGTTTATAAGAATATGTTTAACAGGTTTCATAAGGATTCTATTTATAAGTTAAGCAACTTTTGGTTTGTATTAAACTGTTAAAAAAATACTCCATTCATCCCACTTTAAAGTTTTGAATTGCTTTTTGCACAAACTTTAAAACAATTCTATGTGGCATCTTTTTAATGGGTGATGAGAGTGAGCTTACATAAATCAAATGAAAAGAAGAGTTATGACCATATATTTATGACTAAATGTAGAAAGTTTGGCATTAGAAAGTTTATAGTGGGACGTTCCAAAAAAAGTAGGAAGTTCATTGTGGAACGGAGGGAGTACTTATTTTAAAAAAAAAAAAAAGACATGTTTGGAGTAAAAGTAGAAATTGATCTCCCAAACTTTTAAAATAAACCAGTTTCTCTTATAAGCACAATTCCACAAAACACACATTAAATATTTTACTTATAAGTTAAGCACTTTACAATAATTCATTTGTTCTACAAGTTTTGGTCTACTTACTTTTTCAAAGTTAAACTTGGGGAATTTTGACCACAAATACAAATTAATATATTTATATATAATAAAATGGGTAAAGTGCATAAATAACCCTAATAAATTTTGAAAGTGTAGATATAACCCTGTAAAATTTGAAATTGCAAAACTAACTCTAAAATTTTGAGTAATGGTGCAGATATACCCAAATTGCATTATTCAGGCATTGACTAAAAGAATTCAGATGTTGATCTAATCTAAAAGGACAAAAATACCCCTAGGTTTTAAACTAAAATTTTAATAATCATTATACCCCTAGGCTTCACTGCCATCCATCGCCAGACCGATGCCGGTTGCTGGTTAGATCAGCACTTTTATTAATAAGACAATGTTAGATTAGCACTTTAGTGAAAAATATGTATGATACAATAGATTATAAATATACTATATTCTATTATTATTTTTTTACAAATTATAAATATATTTATGATACATTAGATTACTAGATTGTAATGAAAGCATATTTATAAGGAGTGGACTCTCCTCAAAAAGATTTTTTTACGATAGTGCTACCTGAACCTATTTTTTCTGCATAAGTGTTGATTTAACCCTGTATTTTTTCACTAAATTACTGATCTAACCATGTCTTATTGATAAAAGTAATGATCTAGCCCGATCACCAGCTGCTCCAGTTCGGCGACGGTGACCGGCGAGGTGGTTTGAGCACTTTTTCGGAAGGGTAATATCATCTTTTCCCATTTTTAAATTTTTTTTCCTCCAAAGGTGTATAATGGTCATTTTAAATAATTCCAGCCAAAATTTAGCTGTCAGGGTTAGATTGGCTAAAACATAGGGTTAGATTTGCACTTTCAGATTTTATAATGTTATAATTTGGCACTTTCAGCCAAAACATAGGGTTAAAAACGCACATTTCTCTAATAAAAATATCATGTGTGATATTGTTAGATTCATCTTAACATCTTTTTATTTATTTATAAATATCAATTTATATGTAAAATTGTTATATGTAGTTAGAGATATTGACAGTCAAACATGATCATTGAACACCGTGAAAAAATAAATAGACCATTACTCCTAGGACGGGGGGAGTGTTGGGTAAATAGCTGAAAATGCTTACTTTAGAAGGAAAAGACATATTTAAAGAAAAAGCAGAAGTTGATTTTCCCCAACTTTTAAAATAACCCAACTTGGAATATAAGCACAACTCCACCAAACACGCACATACTCCCTTAAGATTGACACCTTTTTTTAGTAAGATGATTTTTTTGGGATAAAGTGCACAAATAATCCTATTAAATTTCGAAAGTGCAGATATAACCCAGTAAAATATGAAACTATGAAACTAACCCTAAATTTTTGTAATTGCCCCTCACGGCCACTGCCAGAATATCCCACCACCACCGATTGAACACACCACCACCATGGGGGTACCCTCTCCTAGCGTTCGCACCACCCTATCGTTCGCAGTGAATAAAGTCGTTGCTGCCGGACGACACGTTCGAGAATATGATCTGGCTCTCATTTTGGTTCTACGAAATGGACCTGGTTTGGGCATATGGGGGATTCGGTGGGGGGATTGGAGGATATGGGTATGCAAGCAGGGGATTAGGCATAGTAGATGGGAGGAGAAGCTGGTGGAAAGTGAGGCGGAAAGATGATATGGGAGGTTATTACTGTCTTTTCATATATTTATTTTTCTTGAATTTTTTAACTCAAGGCTATTATGGTCATTTCACCAATTTCTTCCCAATTTGGTTGTTGACATTTTGGTCAACGAAGTCCGAGGTTAGATTTACAATTTTAGATTTTACAAGGTTATATTTACATTTTCAAACAAAATATAGTGTTAAAAACGCACTTTCCTCTTTTTTCCCCTAATGTCCCACTTACACATTTTTCACATTTATAGCAGACAATAATGTGGATTTCCTACTTCACCTCATCCCTTTATGACTTATTACTCTCTCTTTTTCCAACAACTTGTTTATCTAATGAAACCTATTAGTGTCCTTTTGCAAAAAGGTGAAATCAAAAATCTGAAATTTAAAAAAAGTACCATTTTACCTGGTGACAATATTAAAGGATCGGATGGAATATTTTAATTAGAATTTCAGTATGATGTAAAAATACTAAATTAATTAACGGTCATTTTCTAGTTTTCATCTTCAACAATGACGTTACACTTATAGTTTCAATATCATTGAACGAACAAAATTGAAAGTCAGGTCCATTCATATTAATGAATCTTGTTGTTTTTACTTGGGTAGGTTAGTGAGGGTCTCAATAGAGTTTCTTCATATAGGAGCTCTATTTAACCTCATCTAAGGAAAAGTATGTCACGTCAGATTTATGCTTCCACTTGATCCTTGCATTGGAGATATCTTTTGTGAGTTGAAGGTTTATCCATCAGACTTGTCAGATGACTTTTACAAACTGACTCTTGCATTAGAGATGCTCTAATAATTTCCAACGTTCCATTTTGATTTATCCCACTAATAACTTCTTATAATTTTTACATGTAGTCATTCAATATATCAAGCTTATTTCACTAAAATTTTAAATTTACCATTGTTTCCATTTTTGACATTGCTTATGACATTACCCTTGCAAAAAAATTTAAAAAAATTGTTTTTTACATGAAAAGACACTTTCACATCATTTTACAAAAACAATTGAGTAAAAACACAAATAGAAATTCACTTGTTTGGCCGACTAGCGGTCATACCAGCCATGAAAATATCTTTCTGATAACTTTTTGGGTCAAATTATAATTATTTATATTTTAAAATTTTTTTTTAAAGGTTTTCAAAATCATAAGAAACTCATTGCAATAAATAGAAATAAATATAAAATTATTTTATCAGTTACATTAATTTTAAAATGACCTCGTATAAAAAATTAGACGGTCTAAAATAAGACATGTACGTAAATTAGCTTATAATGAATCGTCTAATTTTTTTTGCAGGAGCGGTGTCACGAATCAAGGTTCGGCCATCACGATTGCGATTTAACACACATCAATTGGAATACCCATGTTCATATTTGCGAATTTTAACGACTTCCTTCAAGCTCCGTTTAGGCCATTTCCATTGTGACACCAATAGCTGATCCAGTTAGGATGAGTCATCCGCTGTCGTTTCAAAACCTGGAGGGAAATATTTGTAATTGTTTGGCGGATTCCTTGACAGCAGTAGGTATTCACCTCGTAAATGCTACTATTGATGAGGTGCGTGGTTTTTCACCATTACACTCTTCAAGACCAGCGTATTGACTGGTTCCGATACCATTTCAGGCGACGGTGCCACAGCTATTCCCACCTTGTGGTCTCATAGACATGGGGGTTTTCCTCTCAATTCCCATAATTCCATAGGCACCAATAGCATTACATGCAAAAGGGATATAACTTTCACATTAAGAGCCTTACGGAGCAGCGATGTCTAACTCTTGGATCGTTCCCCCGGCTTACTTTGTGTGGTCTCCCTCTCCCCCATAGCATCAACAGTAACCTGGTCTTTATGGCGAGATGGTCCTGCAACCAATAATGTTGATCACACCACCTTATTACGCTCACCCACCGGTAAGTACTATTATACATGCTCTCATGTACTTGTTCAAGTGTCGGATAAACTCGTAGATATTATAAAGCTTAACGTCATCGATCGATAGCTTAAACGCGTGATTGGGAATCCTAGACAAGAGGCCTCCTCACCAACCATACCTTCCATATCACCGTGGGACCAAGCGTAAAATTTATCTAGAAGCTCCAGAGCACCATAAATATGCGAAGCTATAAGAGGCAACCAGATGTAAGAAGGTAAACGATAACATTACCATGAGAGGAAGAGCTGACTTGGGCCCATGGTGAAACCTTCTACTGGAGGATATACCCTAGTATCATATTCTAGGTCTTACATTCTACCCATCAACCGATACCTCTTCCGATCTTCTGTGCTGAAGCCGAGAGACCCAAACAAGATCACCTTCTCAAAATTCGATGTTATACCTAACCACACTCCGCACTAACACCTCATGGTAATATTTGTCAAAATCATAAGAGCTTTGGTAAATAAAAAAGAAGTCTTTGTGGTTGGCGAGAGTACGGTAGAGCTCATGTTCGTCGCCTGCATTGGCGGCTTAGGACTCATCAGGAAAGATTTATGATAAAATATAAAATACTTTATTGCGGGTGTATTGAAATCACATCAATGACACATCTCATCAATGATAAAGGGTTACAATATATAGGGCAACAAAGACCAAAGACCGAAGACCAACAGGTTTAGTATTCCAAGCGTATAAAGATATTACTATCTATAACTAATTATATAAGGAAACTAATTCTATAAGGTAACAACCATCTATAACCTTTCATAAAAGGAAAGGATTTCCTATTTCCTTATCACCCTCCCTCAAGTTAGAGCATGATGATCAAGAATGTCCAACTTGTGAAGAAAATTATGAGATTGCTAATCATTAAATTTTTTTAAAAAAATTTACGCAATGGTGGATCTAGAGTTTGTAAGATCCAACATACAAGGGTAGCATCAACTCTAGGCCAATCAATTGCATCAGGGTGATTATCCTGTGGTTATGGTAATGATTTCATCAATGAAACCGATCTTCTTCTTGTCAAGTATAGCGCCACAAATTGTGGCAGACCATTCAAGGTAATTTTCTTCACATTTTAGTATGACGGGACAGATTGACAAACCGGAGCCGTCAGAAGTACTAAGGATCGTTCAGAGATCGAACGGTAGGGACAGATCCTCTAGAGTCAGATTGCAATTGCAACTATTTGAGTAAAATTGTAATCACATCGGTGGTATTGAGATGTTGTAGCTTGTTAGCCTCAGTTTCAGCAGCGATGTGGGTTTGCTCATCAGCAGCGGAACTTGAACCAGGTGCAGACATAGTTACGAATCAGCGGCGGTAGCAGATCGGTGGTACCGGCAGGTAACGCAGCGGCGCGTGGAAGATCGATGGCAGCGCATGGAGTCGGACGGTGGCGTAGAACGTCACTTGCCGACAGATAAGAGTTGTACGGATCACGACAACCTTTAAATGACAACGACGATAAAAAAAATCGGCAACCGGCAGGGGCATTCGACGATGGTAGCGAAGCGTGTAGTGTAACACGCGGTTAGACGGCGGCGGCTCAGGCAGAAGACGACAATGGAATTTATTTAGGGTTTAGGTCTCAGAATTTTTAGGCTCTGATACCATGATAAATATATAAAGGATTTTATTAATAGTGAATTGATATTACAACAATGACACACCTCATCAGTAATGAGGTTTACATAGGGTTATAACAAACCAAAGTCTAACAAGAATAGGATTCCAAAGTCTATAAGGAAATTACCATCTATAACTAATTCTATATGAAAACTAATTCTATAAGGTAACTATCATTTAAAACATTTCTTACAAGGAAAAAGTTTCTATTTCCGTATCAATACTCAAAACAGCAAAAGTAGACAATATGAAAAACATAACCCCAACACTAGCAAGATATTTCATCGTCCCAAATTAAATTAGACAGAATATTTTGTAAATTAATAATATTTTTATACTGTCAAACGATTGTCTCATATTAGATCGACTAACGATTAGACAACAAAATCTTGGGAAATACCGTTTTTTCATTGGTTTATGAAAGACGAAATTTAATTAGAATAATAGCAAGGTAAAAGGATTTAGTTGCAATATTAAAAATTTATTATGCAACGTGCAGTAGTTATAAGTTTATGGCCAGATTAATGCAACCCAAAAATTTTATCTTGATTTCTTTTAATTTTCATTTTAAACCTTGGTCTTTCCATAATTTATGGAAAGACCATCTTTCAAGAGATGGACTCTTAGACTAATCATGAAATATCTCGTTTCAATAATATTTAGGGTTAATTTTCATAGCGTATATTTTAAAAGTTATTCAAAGTTATAGGGATCTTTTTCTTAAATTAAAAAAAAAATCAGATAACCTCTTTAGACACATCAATTATAAAATAATCCCATCTAACGGTTAGACGCTCTAAAACAAGACTTGATAGTATATCAATTACAAACTTTATTCTAAAAAATTTAGGGTCATATTATAGTTATTTATATTTCGAAACACACGTTATAAAAATATTTTCAAAATTATAAAAAACTTCTTTACAATAAAGAGACACAAATATCATATCACTGTATTTTTCTTTTGAAATCAATCATTAAACGATGTTGGGAAAAATGCCCAACGGAGATTATAACGAGTGGGATTGACGTTCAATCTAACTAAACTCTTAAAATAACTAATTTATTGTAAGGATATCTAAATTATATGTCAACCAGACTAACTGTCTGTACTATTATAAAGTAGGGATCCAATAAATCTGTGACATTACTTTTAGAAATATTATTTCATTTCCAGCGAAAATCATGATCACTCATGTCAACAAGGTTAGATATATAAATAAATTATTAAATTGTTTTGAAGAAAATATATATGCACGGTCTAATTTGGGAAGAAATGAATACATTATACTCCTATACTGTACACTAACTTAGACTCTCGTTCATTTTATCTTTTTGCAATAAAAATGAGGGAATTGTACTCCTCTATACCGTATCAAATTGCACACGGTAATTTTTATCAATTGATTAAAAAAATATTTGATCTTAAATATCTCTCACTATGTATACTCTAACTTGTGAGCAGTTAATATTTTAAAATTTTACTCCCTTCATCCCCGATGGTCTTCCTAATTTGACTTTTAACAGTTATCTGCAACAATTTTCAATACAATTTTTTTTGTGCAAGTAAAACATTTCTGAAACAATAATATATGCTATGATGGTCATATCACATGATAATAATAATTTATATCCGGAGTATATATTAAGAAAATTTAATGGTTGAACTTGGTTCAGTTTGACTTCCAAAAGTAAAATTACAAAGATAATTGCGGGGCAGAAGGATTATGTTATAACGAATCTAATAAGTTATCACACAATAATATTTTTAATTAAATATCAATTTAAGTTTATGTATAATTTTGATAAATGAATAATTAATGCACAGTTTAGTGTAAAACCAAGTAATACATCAATTCTTATGTTGTATTTCCAAGATTCAATGAGTTATGCATACGATATAATTTACCAAATAACACTTTGATAACATAAAATTTACTGTATTTTATATGATAAGGTATTCTGGACAGTGGTCTCTTGGTCTTTTATTAAATCATGGAGAAATCATTTTATATAACTTAAACACACACTTTATAAGAAAAATATATTAATATTTATAAATTTAAATATTTGAATTTTCAACTTAAATATTAAAGAAAGTCTATTGTTAGATCGTCTTATGGTTAGAAAAATTATAAAAAATCTCATTTCGATAAATTTTATGATCACAATATAATTATTCATATTGTAAAATATATTTAAAAGATTTTAAAAATGATAGAAACAAACGTCAAATCACTCTATTACTCATACTAACAATAAATGACTTTATCTAACAGTTGGACGGTCTAAAATAAGATTTTATATCATAAATCGTCATTTTAATAGAATATTTTATGTTTTTTCTCATTCAAACACAACCTGACATATTTAACTTATGAGTTGAATAATATTTAAAATAAAAATACAACATTTAACTTAGAAGTGCTCTTATTTTTATGAGCCCGTCTTTTGAAAGACATTTTTTTCACAAGTTATGCAAAGACCAAAGTATAAACTGCAAATTAGAAAATTTTATTTTAAAATTTTTGTGTTGCATTAATCGGGCAATAAACTTATAATTACAGCACGTTGCATAATAAATTTTTAATTTTGCTACTAAAATATTTTACCTTTCTATAATTATAATTCAACTTGATTTTTCCATATACCTGTAAAAATACGGTCTTTCCCAAGATGTTACCTATTTTTATTATAACTTTAGTAGGAAAGTCTGCCTTGATAGGACTTAGCCATCTTTTAATTACCCTGATGAACAAGGTGCTAATATATCGAAATTAGAGAGTACCATTTAGAATTAGATGAAAGCTTAAGGGAGTATTTGTAATGATAAAATCTTGGGAAATACCGTCTTTGCATAGCCATATGTAAAGACAGAGTTGGATGGAAATTATAGAAAGGTAAAAAAAGTTTTAGTTGCAATATTAAAAATTTATTATGCAACATTTATGAGTGATAGGTTTATGAACCGATTAATACAACCCAAAAATTTTATTTATTTTTTAAAATTTACAATTTTAATTTTAGTCTTTTCATAAGTTATGGAAAGACCGTCTCTCAATACACAACACATTTGTAATTTAGGGCAGTATTAATAATGGAACCAAAAAATAAAATGGCCCACCATTCAAGTGGGTAACGGAACCATGTGCGATCATATGGTGGTTGGCCCTCTCTTGCCCCACAACAAACTCTCTTTTCATTTCCAAACCCAAATCTTGAAAATGAAAGCTCGTGCATTTATGCTAAACGATCCTTTCATTTTACCTTACATTATTCCATCCAATCAAATTATACGATTTATACATGTATGTATAACAAAGAAATATATGTAATATAGCATTATAATGGTTAACAATGGCACTTTTTCGCAGAGTTTGTAAGCTGCTTTGCGTATAAGTAAAACACTTTTTAGTGTTTGGTAAATTGCTAAAAACAAATTATTTTGAAAGCATAACTTATTTTTGGGGAAAAAGTAGAAGTTGAACTCCTCTTACTTTCAAAATAAGTCAACTTTGTTTATAAACACAACTCTACCAAATATACCCAATATACGCTCTCTTTATTTTTTGTTTATTTTTTGAGGTATATCTTACCAAATAATTTTATAAATGTGGACAGTAATATTATCATATGAAATCCTGTTGAATTCGTGTTTGTATTTTCTAAATATTAAAGTTTATTATCTTTAATAATTAGAAGCAATAAGAATATAAAATATACTCCGTTCATCCCAATCTAAATTGCTTATTTGCTTTTTTAGAGTTAAACTTTGGCCCTAAATATAAATTAATATATAAATAATAAATATATCATGTGAGATATTGTTAAATTTGTCTTAACATCTATTTTCTAAATATCAATTTTTTATGCTACATTATTATATGTAAATAGAGATATTTACAGTCAAACGTGTTCATTGAAAACCGTGAAAAAATAAATAAGCAATTTAAAGTGGGATGGAGGGAGTAGCATATTACAAGAGATGGGCAAAAAGCTAAATTAAAGTTGAACCCCCGAACCATTCTCCCTTTACCTTTACTCAATGCTCAAGGGCATCTAATTCCCTCCACCCCACTTTTCAGTTCCAACAAATTTCCCGACCATCCAAAACAAGAAAAACTACTCACCACTTTCCTATTCTTCTTTCCGACAGCGAACAAGAAAGAAGTGGAGAAGATGAATGATTGGGCAGGTCTGTTGATAGCATCAGCACTGTTTGCATTTCTTTGTCCAGGTCTGCTGCTATTTCAGCTTCCGAGGAAGCATAATCCAGTCGAGTTTCTCAACATGAGGACCAACGTCGTATCCATGCTCTTGCACACTGTTATCTATGGTTTGCTTCTCATTCTCTTCCCCGTTCTTCTAAACATTCATGTCTATGCTTAGGTTATTAATAGATCAGGCAACAATACCACAGTCATGGTTATCTTGTTTCCATATACCATTCGTGAACTTTGTATCAGAGCAGTCTGAATTGGGTTGAAGCGTTTTCCTTCTTACAGCTATTTTGTTTCGTGTCTATCACCAAAAACTAGATAATAAGTAGAAGAGTTAAGTTATCGAACATGGTAAAATCTAAATAAGTAATGAAGTGCTGACTGCTTAAATCGTTTATCAAACAGAGCTTCAATCAAAGAACAAGATCTTGCAACAGAAAAAGCCTATTAGGATTATACAATCAAACGTTCCAATTTTGTGTG
>JAULKJ010000007.1:4876076-4886162 GCA_032355405.1 Rubia balearica
TGTCATAATTCTTTTCAGTTTCTAATGGGAATTACCATATCCTGCTTTGTTTCTATTTCTTGCGAACATTATTTTTCATTGTTGCTTAATCCTACGACTTAATTAAGTATCAATACCCTTTGTGAACTAATCACGCGGGCTAGTTAGTGAACAAAGAACCCTTTATTTGTAAGTTAATCCCATGGGCTAGTTAACGAGCAAATTTTTGAGTTGAGCATCAATCCCGAGAGCTAGTTGCTAATCAATTCGTGCGATCAAGTGAGAGTTCGCAGATCCCTTCATTCGGTCAAAGATTTTAATTTCGCAATGCAGAATGTTCGCAAGGAGATTCATATCAAAATGGGTAGAAGCACCTGGGGAAAAATTGATGTATTTCCTTTTGGGGTGGTCAATATGATTTGAAAAGAAAATAAAATGAGAACATCAAAATTTGGTTACACAAAAATTTTAAATCAAAAAAATTACAAACTATGAAATCCAACTCTTCCACTATATGTGACTTGCATAGTTTCAAATACCTCACCTAAATTGGATGAATTACAAGAATTCTCACGATATAGTGGAACACTCACTGACTAGAAAAGGTGAACATTTCTCTAATACTCCTCACTCTAAGGGTGAATTCTTCAAAGTAGAAGGAATCGAATGTGTTGGAATGGATGAGATTCAATGATGAAGTCTTCTCTGAGACCTCTATTTATAGGTGAGGCATAAGTGACTATGATAGAATTCCCTTCCGTCTCTTCAACTATCATTGTAAATGCTTGAAACCTTCTAAATGTAAATTCTAGAAAATATTCCTAGTTTGGAAATAGAGCAAGGAGCTTCACTGGAGCCACTCAAGGAGTTGGTACAATGGCTTATTTGAGTGGAAAAATATCCTTTGGAAGAGTCATCTTGGAAGGATGCTGATATGATCAAAAATCAATTTCCATAATTTAAAACTTAAGGATAAGTTTTGGATTAAGAGGGATGGATTGTTATAAACCAAAGGACCGATGAGTAAATTCTGAAAAATAGAGGGGTCAAATGGCAAAAGAGGGCAGCAACACAAGCAATTAATGAGCTGGGAGCAGTTCTGCAAGTTGGTTTTATAACATACTGAAGGTTGAAGATATTTTATTTTTTTAAAAAAAATAGGTTCATTCTCATAAAATTATAGAATTCAGTTTACAATTATGGCCAGTTATGCTAGTCTATCTATTTTAAATCGATAAACTAGAGAAAACTATGCTGACAATTCTTACTAATTACAAAGTGAGGTTAGATTCTCACATGACTCGTACAAAGTGGGTGAGCCTCTCATTTGAACTTCATTCTACCACCAACACGATGTATAAAGAGTTGCTCCACATCAATCCCGTGTATAGCTAAAAAATATTGTTTGTCAGAAGAGGAGCTGAAGAATCAAGTAAATTGGAAAATTCACACTCAGTTAGGTCATCTCCGAAGTAGATTTGTGGGTACTCCATTGAAGTATCAAGTTTCTTTCTCTCAGATTCTATTCGTTTACAAACAATTCCCTTCTGTAAATTTGGTTCTATTAGTTGATTCGTTACATCCTCATGAGACTAAGCCCAATTTGAAAAGCCCAGTTTTGAAAACTAGAGCCCAATCTGCACATCGCTGAAAAAGCAGAAACCTCTTCCCCCTCGAAGTAATTCCAGAAACTCGATTCCTAGTTTTCTGTTTCCATTGTTCTACCCGGCACATAGATGATGATGATGATCACCATTCGAAGAACAGCACACTCTTCTTCCACCACTCTGCGGAGAGCCCATTTCATGCTCTTAACATGTCTGAACAATTCGATTCTCCATAATCCCAGGTAATTTTCTTTTTAAAATTGCTTTTCTTTTCGTGTAATAGTGTTCTTTCATTTTTAGTTAGTATTGTGACAAATTTTACATTCTACGGGACTAGTCAGCATCAGAAATATGTAATGTGCAAGGTGTTTGGAGGACCCTTAAGGGAAAATGACTGTGGGTTGATGCAAAGATTTTATCTTGGCGGCATTTCGTGGATACATTCCGGTAGGGTTTTATGCAGTTCTGAAAATGATGTTAAAAAAAATGGAAATACTGCTGATAATGATGGTGGTTCTGGTGAGGTTAAGAAGAAGAGGAAGAAGCTCAAGGGCAAGAGGGAGGTAGTCAGGTGGCTAAAATTCTTCAGGTATAAAAAGAAGAGGGAATTGCAGAGAATGACTGCTGAAGAAAAAATCCTTTTCAAATTGAAGAAGGTGAGCAAAATCCCTATTTTTCTTGTTTTTGTTCCAGGAAGAAATTTATCCCAAGATACTAGGTTTAGTGTGTGTGTGTGTGTTTTAAAGTTTGTGTGTTTTAAAGTTTTTTCTATAGAGCCTGATGAATGTAGAAAAAGGATTTAATAACTGCAATATATGACATGGCAGATTTAGTCTCATTGAACTTCTCTACTGGCTTGCTTGTGTGTGTGTGGTTTGTTCCTCTTGTAGCTCAATATCTACAGTCTGATGAATGTAGAAAAGAGTTTAATGGCAGCAAATTATGAAATGCAGCTTTTGTTTCCGTTTTAACTTATTTTCTGGCTTTCATTTGCCCTCCACAATCTTAGGCCAAGAGGAAAGGCTTCTGGGAGCTCTTAAGAAGATTGAACCTAAGGAGACTGCTGAAACTACTCATGATCCTGAGATATTGACCCCGGAAGAGCATTTTTACTTTCTGAAGATGGGGCAAAAATGTAAGAATTATGTGCCTGTTGGAAGACGGGGTGTTTACCAAGGCGTGATCTTGAATATGCACTTGCACTGGAAAAAACATCAGACTTTGAAAGTGATTGTGAAGACTTTCACCCCAGAAGAGGTCAAGGAAATTGCTGTCGAGTTAGCGCGATTAAGTGGTGGAATTGTGCTTGACATTGAGGATGAGGATACAATCATTATGTACCGGGGGAAGAACTATGCTCAGCCACCAACAGAGATAATGTCTCCCCGGATCACTCTGCCAAGAAAGAAGGTTTACTTCTGTTTTTCTTGTTGTCCAATTTGGGTTTTTAATTTTGTTTTGTATCTCATTGCATATTGAATTGCAGGCTTTGGATAAATCCAAGTACAGAGATGCCTTACACGCTGTTAGGCGATATATTCCCAGGCTTGAGCAGGAGCTCGATCTGCTTCAAGCACAAGCCGAAACTAAGAATGCTGGTTTAGAAAATAATCGGTCAGCGATTGCTGAAACTATTGACCCTGAATTTGAGACGTCTGACAGGTGGAAAGAGATAATGGCGAAGAGTGACGAGTTAAAGGAGGATGCTGAGTCAATGACTGATTCTGAGATTGATTCAGATTCAGAGGCTTTATCAGATATATTTGAAAGCGAAAGTGACTCAGAAGGTGAAGTGGAGGTGGAAGAAAAACCTCTTTATTTGGATGCATTTGAAAAGCTTCTACCGCGAAAGAGTGATGAGACAGATGATTTCGAAGAGCATCTGAGGCAGATATCGGCTGATTCAAGAAGGCAGAAGTTATCAGGAGAGAGTGCACAAGTACCAGATCTTGATGAGGTTGATAAAATGATTATACATGCTGCATCACTTCTCAAGAAAAAGAGGAGATGACTATGGACAAGCTCCTTCATGACAACCCTTGGCATGGATGGCTGCAGATTTCTGGTGTCAATATCCAATTATTGACTATTGGGTGGGCGGATTTTGGATAGGGTTTTGCAGGTTGATCAAGAAAGACATAAAGTTTCCTTCAATGTTGTAATTCGACTGTGTGATTGCTATCTACTGATTGACGCCGTGCTTAGAAAATACGAGCTAAATTCTCTCAAATCTCTACCCAAGAAAACAAGCTGCACGGACTCGGATCAATGATGAGGAGGCTTAAGATAACTGCCTTTGATGATGTAGAATGACAAAGAAAATGCCTACATTCTCAAGTCTATGAAAATACCTTCTGTAAACAAAAGTTATTGAGATAACTTCTGGTGTTTGACACTTTAAACAGTTCTTGCAAGTCATTGAGCATTTTTCTGAAATCTGACGCTCTAAAAACTAATGTTGAGAACAAAAAAGTTACAAGTTAAATACTTCTCGGTACATGCTGATCCTTGCAGGCTCATTATTCCTAGTACACCACTAGATTAATACAGGGTTTTTTGTTTGAGAGAGATTAATACAGGTTAAAACCAAAAGACATACCAGCCAAGGGAACTAACAAAATGTACAAAACAAAACTAAGGCTGTTCTAAGATTATATTCCATCTATGTGACCTGCTTCAATATCTTTTACACGCTCGACTACAGCCTTAACACTTCTTGATAAATGGTCGGTGTGATCCTCGATGTATTTCAACAATGTTTCCAACTGTTCTTGGTAAGCAGCACAGCGTCGTTTACTCCGCTGCCTTTCATTGTAAAGTTCCATAGTCAGCTCCCGGATCCTCTGATCTTTTTCGTCCTGAAACATCAGCAAAAGAATCATGTCAGAGCAATGCATACTAAGGTTTTAGTTCAATGATGCAGCAATACATACCTGACCCATCAAGTTTTTCCCGGCACTTCGCCTTGGAACTTTATTAGGAGACATGAGACTGTGATTGTGCTCTTTCACAAACTTGGTCACTTCCCACTTGCCTTCAGCTTTCATCGCAACCCTCAACATGGCCTGACAACCTTCACAGGTGACCGGTGGAGGAGGAAGAACTGTGTCTTTCCTCTGCGCATATTTCTTTTCACGAAAGCCTTCTTTAGAGCACACGAATTCTTGGCCAATCACCATGTTGTTGATGCGTGACCGGCGGTTATGATGACTACGGACAGTGAAGCCTGTCTGTCTGCCATACGTCACATAGAAATCTCGAGCTTCGTCCCTGGAACCAAATGCCATCCCTATTTTTGGTTCTGTAGCATCGGAAGGCATATCTATAAATTGTCCAATACAATTGTCATCTTCACCGATACACAATCTGATACTTGTCGAGAGCTCATCATCATCAAAGAAACTGTCAGTGGTGTCAAATTGCAAAAAGCTTTTTATTTCACCAGAATCAAATCCGTGATTAGATGAGTTCTCCATGACGAACAAAGGTCATCCAAGTCTTCACTCCAGTTAGTTCATTAATTTTTCCCTCAGCATCCTACGGCCACGACACAACATAAAACAAAATAAAAGCCAGAAAGAAGTTGATCGCTAGACACTTCAAAGAAAAGTCTTTCTTTCCCCATACATATTTTCAAACACCTAAAACTGTTTCAGTTGTTTTAAGCCAAGGTTCTTAACTTGTTAAATGTGATATATCTGAGAAATGAATCTGAATACTGCATGGTATCATGGTAACCAACAAACTCAATGACTCTCCTTGGAAGACGGTTACAATGTATCTTTGCATTCAACTCCACTGCTCAGAATGGACAGCACTAAATCCCAATGACACAAGTTATAATTTTACTACTCCCTCCGCACCTAAGAGTCAGAGAATCACAAACTCTTCACGTTGAACGAAGGAAGAAATTCGTAAAATGGCATACAAACATGACTCTTCACAACTCACAAGAAAGGGAGGCAGTAATTTGCATTCATTATGAAAGCCATGCCACTATATACTCCCCCATTTCACAAAAGGAGTTTCATTTCTCAAATATTCCATTACACTTACACAGAAAGTGCCCAGTTTCTCAACTCACATTTGTTCCAACTAAACATCTAATGGAAATTGGATCCCAAATTACAAATAAATGTTCTATCTTTCTTAAATTTGATTTATTTTTTATTGACTGGAAAGTGGAAATCTTCTAAGGAAATAAATAACCAGAACTAGACCTTCACTCAGATAAAACTAGAAAGTTGTACAGGAATGGAGTATGAATCTTCGCGTTGGAGAGAGAGAGAGAGAGAGAAAAAAAAGCATTTAAAGTATACTTTACTCCATTAGAACATTTCTGTTTCCAATTTTTTCACATTGCATGCTTTTTTTACTTAAGTTGATTCTGTCTGTGTGGTCCAAAATCATCTCACAATCAATGAGTAAGAAAAAGCAGCCCAAACAACGCATTTTGATAACAACATTACTCTGTCAACATTAGCCGTTTCAGCATCACAAGTAGCAGGGGGGTACATTGAAACGCAGCAAATTTACTTCCAGAATAGGAAATGAATGGGGGAAATTAGAGAGCTTACCGAAGCTCGAAACCCTTTCTTCTTCAGTTGGCCGGCGTTTTGGCGGTTATCCTCAACCGGCGGCAATTGTACGGTGTCTCAGTGGCCGCACCTGCACATTGAGGAGATCCAAAGACCGGTACTCTCACTCAGACGGTAGTCGGTAGCATATATAGGAGTTAATTACAAAGACCCTCCCAATGTTTAATTAAACTACCAAATGAAGGTATCTAGTTTTAGGAATGATCAGATGAACCTTAAAAGTGAGGGATTAACCAGAATTGAAACTTTTTATAATGCTCTGTACTGTGCTGTACTGTACTGTACTAGTAACTTCTTTTCAAATAAAATTTCAAATTCTGGGATGCCATTGCAATCAATAATGGGACCGTTTGGTAGAAGATGCTGGTAGATGATCGTTGGTTGTTTGCTATAAATAAGAGTACGATTCTAGTATCCAATCTAGATTCAGAAGATCTGAATTTGTTAGACTAGCGGGATTCTACGTGCGTTGCGCGGTATTCTTAATTTTATAAAAGTAGAACAAACTTTTATATGTTTTAGTGTCTCATATTTAAATTTTAAAAATAATAATTTTATTAAATTTTAAAATTATCCACTTAAAAACGATAATATGAATTATAAAAAGAATAATTAGTTTAGTTTAAAATGAAAATGAATTTTTTTCTCCAACATTGTCCCCAGTGATTATTTGAAAACATTTATAATATCTGCGCGAAAGTTTGTTTATAGAACGTACTTCCTCCAGTAAAAATGGGATATTTTAACTTTTAAAAGTCAGCAAAATTAATTTTTAATTATTATTATCTTTGTTTATGTGTAAAATAATTGAAAAAATAATAATTTTTAGAAAAATATGTTACGATGAATTCAATAATATATCATATAATAATAGAATTTAATGGTCAAAATTAATTTGATTTGATTTGATTTTTCAAAAGTCAAAGTGTACTATTTTTACGGGATGGAGGTAGTTGATGATAAACCTGATTAAACTATTTTTGGTAATAATAAAAAATTTACGGCTAGTTACTGAGAAATGAGAATCTTAAAATACAAGTACTCCCTCTAGTCCCTTTTAAATGGCTCAATTTTTTGGCACACATTTTTTCAAAAAGTAAAATGAATGGTAGAGATTGTATTGAAAGTGTAAAAAGTAAATTGTGTGGATGAAAATAATCTAAGATTTACTAAAAGAGGAAAGAACCAATAAAAGAAAATTATCCCAAAAAGGAAAGTGAGACATATACAAAGGACAAAGGGAGTATACTTTCACATTTAACAAATAGGTAGAGGAAGAAGTGCATTTGACCATTTTCCATGGTCTATGCAGGGTTTAGTCATAGAGCAATGTTGATTCTAATAAAACAACAAACAAATAAATGAAGCTTCCAAGTCAAATTATACTCTTTTTTTTATTTTGAAATGTTTATTTTATTTTGACATATTTTAAATATAAGTAAGCATGATTTATGATAATTTTCACTATTCATTTTATTTTTTCTCCTACTTATCCATTTTGCATCACACAATTAGTATTTTCTGAAAAATTATTTTAAAATGTGTTGTGCCAAAAATAAACAAACAAAGAGGAGCATATGAAAAGAATTTTAATTGGCCACTCCGCAAATTTCCTGCCAATGATATGGACACTATGAGTGTCATATCACTTAAAACAAGAAATTATATTCCTCCGTTCAATTTTTATTGGCACACTTTCATTTTATGTGTGTTCATTTTTCATTATCACTTTCTATATGTAGCATGTTTTAAGGTAGTTTAAACCACATATTTTACTTTTGATTTTTTCCAATTCAATTTGCACACAAAATTGACATCTTCTTAATAATTGTGTCAAAATTTGAAGTGTTAATATTAGGTAAACAAAGGGAGTACGTATATGCTTGCACAATATTTACCGTTAGAAGTGGACCACGTGGCATATTGTATACTCTCTTCCTCCGTTTATCTATTTGTGGCAGACTTATTTTATTAATTTTTTTAAATAACACACTTTTCAATTTTAGCAAGATTTATTCAATCTCATCCATTTATTATACTTTTTACTTTTCACATTGAATTTCAATCATTTTTTTACATTAGTCTATGAGTATAAAACTAATGTGTCACTAGTGAAAGGAGGGAGTACGATGTTTCAATGGTGAAACAGTGTTGGTATCAGTTTTTTTTTTTTTGAAACCTTGTTGGTATCAGTTGGCTTCGGCCTTATATGAAGATTCTCGGTCTATTTTCTTGTTTAATACTCCCTTCGTCCCAGGATTATTGGCCACTTTTTTGGTCAATTTTCTCACACCATGTTTGACCATCAATAATTTTAATTACGGATATTAATGATACATAAAAATTTGATATTTAGAAACTACGTAGACATATGAGTTTAACAATATCTCACATGATGATATTAGAGTCTATATACTAATTGAAATTTATGGTCAAATATGGTGTGAGAAAGTTGACAAAAAAAAGTGGCCAAAACTGCTAGGACGGAACTAATAACCAAATGGGTAAATATTATCGGACATGATTATATGGTTGGACAAAGAAAAACACAAAACGATCCAGGAATTAATGAAATTGTAACTAATTTGACCTTTTAATTATGAGAAATTCTTATGTTAGACTGACTAACGGTTAGACCAATTATATAAAATTTCATTTCAATAATTTTTAGAGTTAAATTATAATTATTTATATATTGCAATACATTTTTAAAAAAGTTATAAGAATTTCATTGCAATAAACAAAAAACATGAAATCACTACATTGGCTATATCAATTATAAACTAGACTTTGTGTTTAATTATTAATGTTGCGCAGTTTTACATTATTTATTTGGCATTTGGACAGTCGAAAATTTTACTCCATTTGGAGTACATCTTCTAATTTATAATGTTCATTTGGTATTTAAAGTAAACAAATAAAATTGATCGAAAATAAAAACTGGTAAGTTGGATTGAACCGAAATCGGTTAAAGCCCAATTAACCGTAACCAATGTATAAACGTATACCCTAGGGTTGTCATCAAGTAGCAGTGTAGCTTTAGCTTCAGTGCAGGATTCGATCCCTCGTCCTCTTCGTCCAAACTACTTCCAAACTTTTCATTTTTCATTTTTTCCCTCCAAAACGATGCCGTCAAATATTCCCGGTTCAAGAGACCCCTCTGATGTATGCTGTAACTATTGTCATTTTGGTTTCTTCTTTGCTCATTCATTCTCTGTTAACCAAAAGTTCTCTTTATTGCAGATTCCAGCCGATTATGATTTATGCTTGGGTCTGGCATTATCCCCTGGAAATTTAGCCATGGCAGTGGTAATATGCTCATTTCTGTGGGTTTTCTCTATAAATATTATTCAGTGTAGCATTCTCTTGTCTGCTTTGTATTGCATTTTTCTCGGAATTTCTTCCCGTATAATATGGGTGTGTTTGGTAGAGCTGTGCAAGCAAAGTTGACTTATTTTGGCTTATTTTGAAAGCAGGGGGGACCAACTTCTTCTTTCCCCCCAAAAAGTAGCTTATGCTTCTTAAATAAGTACTTTTTTTATCTGTTTATCAAACACTAAAAAGATGTTTAGTTTATAAGCAGAATACTTATTAGCCTTGTCAAACTCTTTTGAGATCCCCAAGCTTCTCTCAAATATTTCATCCCGACAATTACAAGTCGTCAAACGTATATATATTGAAAGGCTAGATGCAGACCGGACAGTTGGCATACATAAGCGTTTGAGAGGACAGTTAGCATATATAGCGTTTGTGGACTCTGAACAGGGCATATTGTTCTTTGTTTTTACATGTAGAACTGTACTAGCTATATTTTGAACATCAACGGAAAGGTGCAAAAATTTGTGTATCTTGATGTACTCCAGCATGTATAGAAATAGTAATCGTAGCGAACTTAGATGGTT
>JAULKJ010000007.1:4888208-4901622 GCA_032355405.1 Rubia balearica
TAGGATTTGATTTTTGATATTTTAGTTATATATGGTTTTAGCTTCCTTAAACTGCATGATATTGATTCTGATTGTGATTAGGGTTTATAGTTGGCCGATTTTCTCCTCTATTTAAAGAGGCTTAGTCGAGATTGTTATACATTTTTTATCAATCATATATTCAGAATTTTGAGTTATTCTCATCATTTATACCCTGAGGGCTAGTTAAGTTTCAATCTCCTTTGTAAGTGTACCCTGCGGGCTAGACGCTTATAGAGAAATCTTGTGATCTAAACATGCGGGCTATTTAGAGAACAAGTCGTAGTTGAGTGTACCCTGCAGGCTAGACACTTGAACTGCGAGCGTTTTTGTTAGGTTGGGCGAAACCCTAGCAAGAGCAAAGATCCAATTTTCTGCAAACCAGAGTTTTCACCTGGAGATTCATATCAGATTGATTATTTAATGAACTGAAACCACAAGAGTGGGTTGAGAGTGGTTTTACCATTGTACATGTTCTTAAGAGCATGTACAATGGGGGTTTCTTTGTGGTCTTTTTTTAAAAAGATGCCACAAATTCTCACAATGGTGGTTTCTTTGTGGTTTGTTACCAAAAAATCATCGGGTGGGTTGTAGTGGAAGCAACCGCTTCCCATCTGAAAACCCATGTGCTGGCCCCTTTTTTGTCCCCCTCAAGTGCCACATGTCCATTTCTGCTTGGGACACGTGGCAAAACAGTTTTTTGAAAAATTTGACCGCCTCCTTTTTTTGTTTGTTTTTTTGTCCGCCTCCATTTTTTACTTTTAAATTTAAATTTTCTGATTCTTTTTAATTTAATTTTCTAATTATTCTTTACTTAATTTTAATCTTAACAAAAATGAAATTAAAGTTTGAAATACGAAATTAAATTTAAAATTAATAATATATTATTAAATTTTGCATTTTAATTTATTTTGAGTTGTCGAATTTATTTGAATTAAATACTAAAGGTAAAATTAATAAATATGATAGGAAAAATTAAATGGGATCCATGAATAATAAAGAGAGTAAAATTGTATTATTAATTTCACATTTCCATTTATTTTGGATAGACAAATCTATTTAAATTATATATTGAACGTAAAATTAATGAGTATGATAGAGAAAATCAAGTGGAGTCCATGTAGTGGTTTCTTAATGATTTTTACCATTGTGGGAGTCAAAATGAAGTGGTTTCTTTGTGGTTGCTTTTGGTGAGGTGGAAGAGAGAAAATGAATATTTAGACCATGTGCAGTGGTAAAATCACTCTCAAACAACTCTTGTGGTTTCAGTTAATTAAATAATAAATCTCTTCCCTCTACCTCAGCAATTCAAACCACAACTAAAACACTCTATTTTTTCTCCACAATGGCGAAAACCACTCTCAAACCACTTCATGGACCTCACTTGATTCTCTCTATCGTACTCATTAATTCTACCTTTAATAATTAATTCAAATAAATTTACCAAACAAAATAAATTTAAATGTGAACCTATAATTATTGAATTGGATTTTATTTTCAAATTTCATTTCCAAAATTAATTTTAATTTGTAAACTTTTTTTATGAACCATAATTAAAAAGAACCATATACATATTTTTAAAGAATGTAATTTTGATTTTTAAAAAGAACCAAAATTTAATTTCAAAATTTTAACAAAAAATAGATTTTAAAGAAAATTTTCAAAATTTTATCAATTTTTTCAGATTTTTTAAAAGTTTTTTTAAAAATTATTATTTGGGACACGTGGCCAAATAAGAACACGCCACGTGTCCATGCATAATTTAAACAAACAATAAGTGGGCAGCTCGGGCCCATCATGGCATGTGCTCTCTGCCATGCTCCTGCCCAAAATCAGAATTGGGCGGTTCTCATTTTAGAACCTGGGCCCGTGGTTGGAAATCATTCCAACCACTTTCATCTCCCATCGTGGGAATAATTGACCCCATTCGATCCCAATTTTTAATTCAACCAACTCCAAAACCTCCACTGCACATGCTCTTAATGGAAAAAACCACAAGAAACCACAAAAGGCTAACTTTCTACATAATATAACCAAGGTTCTCTTCCCATAACGCTGTACATTTGCCCATCTGTTCATTTAACAATAAATTTGTCCATCCAAAATAAATTGAATGTGAAATTTAATAAATTGATGTGATGTATACGTTGTGTTTAAATAATTTTATCGACTAAATTTATACCAAGTATTGGTTACTTTAAATTTAATTTTCTTTAATGCATGAAAATTTATGGTGTACATAATCCGTGCTATGTATAAGTAGGCACGTAAAACATCACTTCAAAGTTTATTTTTTATATTGTATCCATACATTATTGTTAATTATTTATCTTAGTTTATTTTCATACACTTGTATGGCTAGGTCTCCAAATAAAACGTTGGCGGAATAAACTAAGATGAATAAATTACAATATTGTATGGATACAATGTAAAAAAAATTTGGAGTGACGTTTGACATGACTGCTTATACATAGCACGAATTATGTACACCATAACTTGTTATGCATTAAAACACAATGTGTATATATATGCACACTCCCTCTGTCCCACAATGATATTCCTAATTTCCATTTTGGGACGTCCCACAATGATCTTCCTATATCTATTTTTCCATTTTTAGTCTAACATTCATACCTAAAATACCCCAATTACCCTTACTTAAAATATGAAATTACGTAAAATACCAAATGTAACATGATTTTACCTATAAATTACTTCAGCTCCCACGTGCCCTGTACCAATTTTTGTACTCCAATAATAGCCTTTTCAGCCTTTGTCCCCCCTTGCCTAACAGTAAATTTGTACTTTTAAAGTTTGAGCCATTTTCCTTTCGGAACATCTTTAAGGGGGCGGAAAGAGTATATGTTTATATATACATATGTGTGTGTATATATCATTTATTAATATACAAATCTCTATATTTGTGAAGCACCTCAGCGAATTCTATCTCCCGTGAAAAGGATGATTCATTAGCGACCTCGCGGAGTGCGGATCGGAATCAAACACTCTTTTTAAGTTATGGTGTTGGTCACTATGAACGCGATAAACTAGATAAATGATGCATCTTTGCCCCATCGAAGAGAACCCCCAGGCAATGATGGGAGACCCCATATAGACTAGGTTGAGCAAGAAGCAAAATCTCCACCTCAGGACAAGGAAATACAAGTTTTCACTGCGTTTCTCAAAGCGAATAGGGAGTAGATTTACACGTAGTTCATCAACCCAACAAAGAATAAATAGAAGAAACAACAAGTACCCGAGGAACCGCCACATCGAGATCTTGTACAAAAGAACAACAACGAATGATGAAGATCTATGAAGGGATAACGAGGATAATGTAAATCCTACATTCCTACAAGACCAACATGCAGTTTCACAATGCACCTATCCCGTTCGTGTGTAAGACTTTCCTCATCTTGTTGGCAGGGACAACAATCACATGTTACGATAGTCTACCCAAAATAAGCATCTGGACCTAGGCTCAACTGGCAGCTTGTTTTTAAAATGCGCTCTGATGCTCCCGTGTGATGTGCGATGCGCTCTGCTGCACTGCCTTCATGCATCCAGCTGGTTGCTGGACTGTTTTTCCAGGATGCAGCCGTATCGGAATGCGTCAGAGCGCATCGGTCGCATTTTTGGAAACAATGCGTTTGGGCCTTGAACTTTGTAATTAAAACAATACGTTTGGGCCTTGAACTTTGTAATTAAGCATAGCCCATTTAATTTTTAAAAGCCCAGCTTAGTTTGAAAAAGGAAAGGAAACCCTTGGTTCGACTCTGCTTTATTTGCGTCGACGCTAGCCACTCTGGGTTTTAATGCATCGGTTTTCTTCCACCTGTTGTCCTTCTTCCTGCTATTGTTCTCCCTGTTATTCTTCTCTCTTTCACCGACTTCTTCTGATAGTGCAGAACCAGCCGGTCCACGGTAATTTTCCTTCTCTTTTTTTGTCATTAACATGTAGCTTCGGTCAAAGAATCTAATTGTATCACCTTTCTTCCTTCTGCTTTGGACTTTTGATTTGGTTATTTTTATCATGTTTGACCAGAATATTGTGAACTTGATTTGGTTATTTTGGCCTAACCTTTTGCACACTTTTTGCCTAACTTGTTTTTATTATATGATTGTAAGATTTTTGCCCAGTACATGAGTATGATAACCATGAGTATAACATAAGTATAACATTGATCACCTTTCTTCCTTCTGCTTTGGACTTTTGATTTGGTTATTTTTTATCATGTTTAACCAGAATATTGTGAACTTGATTTGGTGATTTTGGCCTAACCTTTTGCACACTTTTTGGCTAACTTGTGATAACCATGAGTATAACATAAGTATAACATTGTTTTATTTCTAATGTCAATAGCTGTCCATTCATGTTCTCTCTAAACAAAATTCATTTTATAGAATTTGTAGAGAATAACACAGCTAGTAGTACTGGTGGCTCTAGTTCTAATTCTACGAGTGCCTCACGAAGTGATGATCCAGGCATAAAATATGCAATTACGGATCCAAATAATAGGAATTTGTTCACATGTATGCTTTGTAACAAGCATGTGAATGGGGGTGCTTATCGGATGAAGGAACATTTTATTGGTTCCCTTCAGAGAGGGAAGAAGAATACCACTATTTGTCCCAAGTTTCTGGAACATGTTATTGAGGAAGTCCGGGCTTATATAGAAAAGAAGGAGCAAAGGAAAATGGAAAATTTGGTTAGTAGGCTACCAACCGTTAATGTTGATGTTGGACTTGATATCGAAGAAGTTGAAGAGGGTAATAGTCTTCCTTTGAAGAGGCTAAAAACCAAAGGTCCAATTAATTTGTATTGTGCTCCGATTGAAAATAAAGGGAAGCAAACGTCAATGAATGAATATGTGAAGAAAGAGCTAAGGAAGAAAGCATGTAAAGCCATTGCAAAGTGGTTTTATGATGCGGGGATTCCATTCCATGTTGTTACTCATGAGAGTTTTGGTGATATGGTTGAAATAATTGGGCAATTTAGTCCCGGTTTGAAACCGCCTACTATGTATGAGTTAAGAGTTCCTTTACTTAAGGAAGAGGTGAATGAAACCAAATCTCATGCTAAGGAGCATGAAAAGGAGTGGGCTCAAAAGAGATGTTCTATTTTTGCCGATGCATGGCGTGATTTGGTTGTTCAAAGATATTATAAATTTTCTTGTTAACTCTCCTAAGGGCTCAGTCTTTATCAATTCCATTGATGCTTCCGAAGTATCGAAGGATTCAACCTTGTTGTTCAAACTTCTCAATGACAAGGTAGATGAAATTAGAGAGGAAAATGTGGTTCAAGTGATTACCGATAATGCATCCGCTTATAAAAGACCTGGTAAGATTAATACTTTCAATCTAGTTAAGTTTATTAGAATTTCATCATTAATATTGAAAAACTATTAACTTTCTTCAAAAAATTTACATTCATAGGAACACTTTTAGAAGCCGAGAGAAAACACTTGTATTAGACTCCTTGTGCGGCTCATTGCATTGATCTCATGTTAGAGGAGATTGGCAAAATAAACCCACGGTTCGTACTACTTTGAAGGATAGTATGTTTATGAGTGGCTATATTTTAGTCATGTTGGCCGTGTAAATATGATGAGAAATTTACCAATCAAAGGAATTTGCATAGACCCGCTCAAACAAAGTTTGCCACTTCATTTGTTACTCTTTCTCAAATTCACCAATAAAAGAGTAATTTGAGAAAAATGATTACTTCGGAAGAGTGGAAACAAAGCAAGTGGGCAAAGGAACCAGAAGTAAGGAAGGTTGCTCAAATTATGCTAAAAGATTCTTATTGGAAGAATGTAGTTTATGTTCTTAAGTTGACATTTCCTCTTGTGAAAGTTCTTCGAATTGTTGATGGGGAGGTAAAGCCGGCTATGGGCTACATTTATGAGGCTATGGATAAAGCAAAAGAAACAATTGCAAAGTCATTTATGGAGAGATCGGAGGCATACAAGAAAGTGTTTGAGATTATTGACCAAAGGTGGGATTGTCAACTTCATCGCCCGTTGCATGCGGCTGGATACTTCTTGAACCCGGAATTCTTCTATGATAATCCCGAAAATGCACTTTGTGAAGAAGTTCAAACGGGATTTCTTTCTTGTATTGCTCGATTGGTTCCGGATATTAAAATTCAAGACTCCATTTTGAACGAAGAGATTGAGAAATACAAGAATGCCGAAGGACTCTTTGGCAATCCTTTGGCCATTAGGAACCGAAAGGCAAAACATCCCGGTATTGAATTCTAACATTTATTTTTTCAATAGTGTTTTAAGTCATATTTATTATTGTTTATTTGACTATTGGAATTCTAAATTATTGTTTATATTGTAGCATTGTGGTGGGAACAATATGGCGCAAGTGCTAAAAATTTGCAAAAGTTTGCAATACGCATACTTAGTCTCTCATGTAGTGCTACGGGTTGTGAGAGAAATTGGAGTGTATTTGATCAAGTAAGTATCTATAATTTTAGTTTTCTTGTTTACCTTTTAGTTTTCTTGTAACATTTCTAGATTTTCTTCCTAGGTTCACACACAGAGGAGGAATAGATTGGGACAACAGAGGTTGAACAATTTGGTTTATGTGAAGGCCAATCGGGCTTTAAATCAACGAGCCAAGCACAAAGAAAAGATTAATCCTATTTGTTTGGAAGATGTTGATGAAAGTAATGAATGGTTGGTGGTGCGATGAATGATGATGATTCTGGTGATGATTCTGGTGTTTGCAAATTATAATTTGAGTTGGAATGCCGTGAGAAGAGCTTCCAGGGTAGATGAGCCTATTTACAACACAAGAGCTTTGAGAAATGTTGGATCTAGTTCAAACCCTACATCAAGAAAGCTCACTTTGATTGATGAAGATTAAGAGGAGGAGGAACAAGATACTGGAGAGGATGGGGGAGATGGAGATGATGTGATGGACATTCATAATAATGAACATGATCATGATGATTTTTTGATGATCTTTAAATTTTGAAGTTTAAAGTCTAAACTTAGAGTTCTTAGGAACTAATTATGTTGTGTTTGTATCGTTTTGGTTTTTCGTGTATTTTTTGTTGAGACTTGAGAGTTTTGAAATTTGATATTATTCATGTATTGTTGTTGGTACTTGGTAGTTAATTCGCTATTTGCTATTTGGTCGAATTTATTATGAATCTAACTTTATATTTGATTATTTGAACTTGCCTTGTATATGCATATATACATATATATTAAATATAAAATAGGTAGCACATCGGAACCGTGATGCCCTCGCATTGCATAGTGCATTGCACATTATTCTAATTGTGCGCCTTAGCGCATTTTAGCGCCGCATTTTAAAACCAAGCTCGAAATAACTATTCTTCAGCTGCTTCACTTCGTTTCCTCTTCAAAGGCAAACCTTCTGCAGCAGGTGGCGAACAGTTACAAGGTATCCGGTCATATTTCAGTTTTGTACGACACAAATGTTGTGGTTTCTACCTGTAGCTTCAATTAGACAATATATATGTGCGCGCGCTAATATACGTGGGATATTCATGCATTACCTTACAATAGACTGGATTATTAATGTTTGACCCTTGGAATTTTTATTAAGGTTTCTGGTTGTTCGTATGGACTTTTTGTGGTTGTGTTTTAGTAGTTTAGTCACAACTCTTAAGTGCACTGCCTAGATGATCAGAATAATGTAAAAATAGAACTAATGCA
Organism: Rubia balearica; assembly: GCA_032355405.1. Classification (NCBI taxonomy): domain Eukaryota; kingdom Viridiplantae; phylum Streptophyta; class Magnoliopsida; order Gentianales; family Rubiaceae; genus Rubia; species Rubia balearica. The sequence continues at coordinate 4,895,927 of JAULKJ010000007.1, forward strand.
CTATGTACTTGGGTTGTTATTTGTGTTAAAATGCCTGCTAAGTAAATTCAAGAATAAATTAGGGGTGACAAATGGATGGATGGGTCAAATACGGGTTGGGTAAAATAGGTAATTAAAAAATATGGGTATGACCCATTTTATGATGGGTAAAAAATGGGTCGGGTCAAAACAGGTTGAGTTGAAACCCACTCAACCTGCGGGTTGAAAGTCATTCAACTCACGGGTCAAAAATGGGTAAACCTGCGGGTTTCAACCCATATATAAATCCATATGAATTTATTTATCAGCCCATATGGGTAAAACTCGCGGGTTTCAACCTATATATTGGCCTATATGAGTTTATATACCAACACATATGGGTAAACCCGCGGTTTTAACCTATCCATTTGGGTTTATATACTACCCATATGGGTAAACCCACGGTCAACCCACAAACTCAACCCGTTCAACCCATGTTTTTCAACTACCCATTTGATCCATTACCCATTTTACCCATTTTACCTATTTTACCCATACCTAGGATTTAAAATTAGATAACCCGCTTGACCCGTGTGTTACTATTTTGCCACCCCTAAGAACAAAATATTTTCCGTTCCGATATTTTGGCCAACATATCTTTAGATCCGGGTCAGGTTGCACAAAGAGCAACGGTCAAGTCTGGTACCCATATAGCATCATCGCCTTATCAGAAGTAAGATGAAGAAAATTATAATTTTAAATAAGTGACGATAAAATTAGGAATAAATGTACTTATTTTCCCAAGTTCTTTTTTTAGTGCAAATGTACCCCTTAGTTTTTTAAAAGTGCGCATATAACCCCCTTAGTTTTTCAAAAATGCACATATACTCCTCCATATTTTTTTGAAAGTGCACATATATACTCCTCCCCATTTTTCGAAAGTGCACATATACCCCTAAAACTGGAGACCGACGTTTGAAAAACTGAGGGATATATGTGCATTAAACAAGGAACAAGTGTATATTTGCACTTTCGAAAAGTTGAGGGTATATGTGCACTAAACAATGAACTGAGGGGCATGAATTCACTTTACTCATAAATATAAGTAGAAAGGGAAAATTGAAGGGAAAAAAATCACATTGAGTACACGTGGGGTGAATAAAGCTGGTTCTACCATAATAGAAATGGTAAATTTTAAGTGCCTTCTCTGACACCGCTTTTAATTTAACCCGAATTAGGTCCCGAATTCTAAACTTGTACTAGAGGTCCAAAAAAAAACTACAGGAAAATATATCAATTTAGGGTTTTAGGGAGCCATATCAATTTCCGACAGCTTTCAAGTGAAGCAAAGATAACAAATGCATAACCATGACTTAAAAAAACTTACATCAACTCCAATCATCAACAAAGACAGATTGCATAATAAATTTGATATAAGAATCATCTGAACCAAAATCAATACAATAATCATTCAAACCAAATATCAAACCTCAATAATCAGCAACATGAAATACATAAAAACTAAAAAACGCAAACCCTGCCACAAAAATTAATCACGAAATAGACAAATCAGAGATGGTGAAGGCGTACAATAGTGATGGTGATGGGGCTTGTGGTGATGGCGGGGCTTCATGACGGCGCGGTTGTTGGTGGTGGCATCATCGTTGAGCATTCAGGAAGAGGTGGAGGGGCGAACCTGTTGTGGATCAGATGATGAAGAAGAAAGATGAAGAAGAAGGTGATGAAGATGAAGGGGAGGCTCAGTTGATGAACAAGAAGGAGAGAGGCTCTCTTTTCTGGGAAAAAAACTAGGGAGTGAATCCCTAACCATTATATAGTAGAGCTAAATAGTCCAACAAAGACAGTCTATTAAAAGTGATTGTAGTACTGCCTTTAATCTATGTCCATTAAACGCGGCTCCTCAAGAACCGCCTTTAATTGATTTTGAACCGTCTTTAAAATGGAAGAGAGCCTTAAGATACCAGTTCCGAGCTCATAGCCTATTCACAAGGGTGATTTCTCAAAAAATCACAGAGGTAAACTAAATATTTGTCTATAACATGTCTTTAAGACTTCTCGCTTTTACATTAATGGAATCATAGAGTCAACTGAAGTTCAATTCCTGTTATTTTTGTTTATTTATATTGAATTAAATTAAGTTGAAAATAAAAATTAAAATAATATTAGGATTAAAATAAACTAAATTTTATTAAATCAAAGTTTAATAACTGAACTAAAGTAAAAAACTTAATTGAATGAAATATAAGCTTAACTAAATAAGAACGATATATTAGTTATCTATCACTATACCTAGTGATAGAGGGCGTGTTTGGCAGGATTTATTAGTTTTTAACTTACAAAGTAAATAGCTTTTGGTGTTGAGAAATCTATTTTAAAAATTACTTATTTTATAAGTATTTTTGGAGTAAAAGTAGAAGAGATTCAAATTTTAAAATAAGCAGGTTTTGATTATAAGGACAACTCCACCAAGCACTGATTTGCTAAAATCTTATTAGTAAAATACACTAGGTTATTAAAAGAAATTAATTATAATAAGTCGACATGCAACCTTTCGCAGGAATGACTTTTAGATGCAAGGTTGGGAGGCCAATGCCAATTGCAAAGGGGGATTCACAGCATTCAATTCCAGCGGCCGTGAGGCGGTAAACAGAATTTTCTTTGGCGTCCCGGAGTTCCGGAGGAAAGTAGTGACCCAGGGTGTTCCGGCGGCTGAGGCTTTGGCCTAGGGTTTCCTAATCAAGACTCGGGTCAACTAGGATCTGAGTCGAGTCAACTTAGGTCAACTCGCTTCCAAGTAGGGTCAACTTGGGTCCACAAGGGTCAACTCAGAAGTAAAATGGACATTTTCTTAGCTACCCAGATTTATCGAAGAAGTGACTTCTTCGATGAAGGATATCATCGTGACGACGATATGTAGTTTTGGGTTTTTTAATGTCGCAATGGCATCATTTCCACCCATGTATCTTTGATGGCACGAACAAGTGTGCAAATTTTGAATACAAGCTAGAATTTTTTCCGATGTCCACATTGGTTATTGGGAGTTTTCTCCTGCAACGACACGGTCACGAGTGGTACTTCTGAATTATTATTTCTCTCAGCTTTTAATTTTTCTCCTTTTCATGACACGAGGCTATTATTTCTGTAATTTATTGCTTTGTCTTCCGTCATTTTCTTTGCATTTCTTTGCTCATTTTCATAATTAATGGGGTAGTGCATAAAAATTAGATATTTTACTGAAATATTTAATCTCTTTGTTAATTCTAAGTTTTTTTGACAACTCTTTTTGTTCTAACTTCTGATCTAGTCTATCTATTGATTTATCTTATTCACTCTTGATTATTTTTAAAATTTTAATAGTCAGTGTTATAATACTCGTTGAGGATAATCCAAGAGCGACACCCACCAAATCCAACTCAATTAATGTCCCACTAAAAAAGGTGACTGAAAGTTGATCACACTGCATTTTCCTACTGTCTCTTCATAATTAGTTTAGTATTTGATTCAATCCATCGCACAACGTGAGGCAGTTAGAATACTACCTAGAGGTTGTTTAAACTCACCTCAACACAATTTGTTTAATTAGTGTAATAACATTGTATTCATCAGAATCATCACATCATTGGCGTGCTAATTGGTTATATTAGATCCATTGTTTCCCGCCATCTTTAGTGTTCCAATGCTGTAGTTGATTTGCCTGGTTTTGCATCCACACTTTCTGGTGTTTAGCTTGCGATTTCTTTCGAGTATGGATATGATTGCATTGTTTTTGGAAGTATTTTGTGGCTTGTAGTTCCAACAGCAATATCAATCCATTGCTGAAAGAAGATTTTTGCAGCAATTCAAGAGCAGAGCAGAAGAAAAGGACAAAAAATCGCTTAACCGATTTCTGTTCATGAACCGAGCTCATAACTATATACTATTCAACCTTATGTGAAGAGTGTGTCCCATCACACATCAATGTACTAGCTTATACTAGGCTGGAACAAATCCAAAAATTGGAGAAACAGGACTCCTTATATAAGGAGAAAATGAAGAACATGTGAGATGTATGCATGTATATAATGGCATTTATTGTCCACAATTTAACTTAGTATTGCAAAACAAAATAGCTAAACATTCTGCTACACATAATTTGGATGAATTCTGAATTCATAGCAAGGCATGGTGAAAGTAAATTTGAATTTCTTTTCGAGTATTCGTGTTCCAACCACATGGGAGGCTTCTTCAGTTTTTGTTCCAATCATGGTACTACTACACTTACGAGTCAAAAGTAGCAGAATACAATCCAAAGGTCACAACATCTACGGCTTTAAGCACTCCAAGGCACTTGTCGCTGGTGCATGGAAGATTTTTCAAATAAATGGTTTCTGAACCGCACATGATAAATTGCAGATACTACAAAATCACAAGTCATTTACCATTTCCGTACCTCAAATACTAAGCATGTGTGCTGGGATATTGCAGGAAAAAGTTCAGAGGAATTGCTTTGTTTCATTATAAAAGGCAAGCACTGTACCTCACCACCCATATTTTCCTTGAGTTTGAGCTTTCGTGAGCATGCCTTTAGCACGGCGTTCTGCAAGCTCCATCTCTTTCTGCTTCATATCAAAGTACAGAGAACCAATCTGATGCTTACGCTTGTGCAACTTAGTAGGCTTTCCCCTGGTTGCTGCAGGCTGCAACAGGGGGAAAAAATCAACTCATTACCAAGCAGTGGACTAAACCAAGAGTAACAAAGAAGAAGATGCTACTGAATAAACCACAAGAGGTAAATAAGATAGGCAGATAGATAAAATCAATAAGCATTACGTAGACAAAAACCCAAATGGCTGCAACAAAACCTTCATATTTCTTCTACAACAAAAACAGCAAAGATAGCTTCACCTAATAACAACAAAATGCTTAACATAGAAGCCTAAGGGAGTCAAAGTACATAATTCAACATCTACGCCTGTATCCCACGAAATGGGATCAGCTACCCTACTGCATTCAGTTCAGACACATTGTCTCATATATCTATAAATAAAGCAGATTTCTATTCAAAACAATCAAACCTAATAAATCCAGTCACTAAATTCAGTTAAATCAACCAAATAAACAATGTACAATATAATGTACCCACAAATAAGAAAACAATGTACACAGAGTCTAAATTAGACAAATTCAACATAAATACAATGTCATTACCATGTAGGAGGGACCAAAAGCAATTCCAGTCAATTTAGACTGGTCCTCCCTTGGCCTGTTCTTCATCAACTCATCCTGCTTCACCTCAATTATTTCCACAGGCATATTGTTCCTCCCTCTCTTTCCAGGAACCTTAAATGCACCACTTCCACCCATCCCGGATGTCTCCGGCCCCACGCTCGCAGTCGCTTCCTCAACCTGATTACTCTGGTAATGCCCGTAATTCGCATAATTCCCATGATCACCACTATAAGTAGCATAATCCCCATAGTTCTCATCAGTTCCAGAAGCCCAATTCGAATAATCATTTCCATAACCAGCATAATTCTCACTGGCACCATCACTCAAGCTAACAGAGCCCTGATCAAGAACAGCCTCGGTAATACTTTCTGAGCTCGAATTCTTCAATCCCGGCACATCTGCATCGATAATAGACCTCCTGCTAGTCCCCGAACCTAACAAGGAGTTACCCAGGGTGACGGAGTTCTTCGGTGCCGGCATAGTCGACAGCAACGACATCTTGGATGAAG
>JAULKJ010000007.1:5020915-5041141 GCA_032355405.1 Rubia balearica
CAAAAGGGGATTGTTCTTCTATACGGATTAGCAAAAAGGTACTTCAGATTCTCTCTTCTCACCAAATCTTATTCCATGGAGAACAAGAGGTGAAACAGAATGATACCTTTTCTTCCATTTCCCTTTAAAAGGTGCATAATAAAATTGTTTTGGCAGGAAACCATTGGGGAACTCCACAAAAGAGCTTGTGAGATTTTCTGTCTCAATACTGATCAGGTGAACCCTGGAAACCAATTTTCTTGTCGTCAAGTCTGCTTATCTTTTTTCTCTCCTCTTCACATTACACCATCCTTTTCAGGTTCGCATTTGGGATTATTTTAGCCATCAAAAGCATGATTTGATGAATGAAACAGAGAGGACACTTGATGATGCAAATATACAAATGGATCAGGATGTAAGTTTCTCTTGCTATAGTTTATTTATTTCTCAAAGACCTTGATGCTTCATAGGACTCATTCTGATCTATAGGATGTTCGCATTATAATGCTTTTGGTTTACAAACAGTGCTGATAGTCCGTTTGTCTTTATTGGACATGTTTAAAATGTATACCTGTCCACCATTTTTACACATACACTTCTTTCCCCCTGACTCATGTTCTTCTTGTAAAAAATTTATGTGGTTCTCATGAGTCATTATTGATATTATTACACTTTTGAGGCATGATATTCTTTTCAATCTTTGGGGCATAACACACACACACACACACACACACACACACTTGGAAGTGGCTGAAAATCCTCTATTTCGGTGGGATCATTGATTGAATTAACAACCCAGGTGGAAGGGGAATTTTGTCCCCATATGTAGGTCAATTTACACTTGGTTTGTCTGTTATACATATGTTTTATAAGAATTTATGTCCTCATATAGCTATTTGAGTATGCGTGTGGTTGAGTCTTCTTAGTGGATTTTTGTGCAATATTTTGTTTCAAGTGAATTTTGTTTTTGATCATCATACTTTGTCAAACAGCTTTTGTTCATCACACTTCAAAAATATTGTTTCACATCCTCATGCTCTGAGAACAATTATTTTGCGCTCAGAATGTCATCTCACTCTGTCAAACCACAACAGACTTAACTTTGCACCATAAGTATTTCTGTCAAATGAACCTAAGTAATAGTTTTATGATAATGTAGGGTTTTGGTCCAGGTGGGTTAGGGCCGTGTGGGTTGGCATCTTCTGTCCAACTTATTCCAGGCCACGCTGTCCATCTTATTAAAAATAAGGAATCAAAATACGCTATTTTTACTGCCAATGTTTTTTTTTCTAGATGAGACTAAAAAAAAGTTGTTGGACAGAAGATTCAAGCTCAGGTGGGGGAATTTGCTTTTGGGGAAATAATTACTTGACATTTGATTTCTAAATACTATGGTATTTTTTGTAGGTAATATTAAGATAAAATAATACTAGAATTTATGATAAATCAGCAATTGGGAAAAGAGGTTTGTATGTTGACGATATTACCCCTTAAAAGTTAAAAAAAAGTGTAAACAAGTAACTTCCATTAAGAACTAATAGACATGATGCAATTAAACAATATTTTTATAGTAGGATGATGATAAGCTGAACTTTGACAAAGTGTGGTGATCAGAAAGAGAATTCACTCTTTTATTTTCTTATCTTCATTTTGCTTGCTTCTCTCAGCTTGTTGATGAGAACGATGTATGATTACAGTGTGGCACAAGTTCCTTTTGTTTGACCAGATTTGGGTTTCTTTGATGTAATTGTTTGGAGCAGATTTTGGTGGAGGTTATTGGTAGTAGTACTGGTGGCATTCCCGAAAATGGAGCTGATGGAAATGGATCACTGCCTTTTGTGGAGCCATCTCAGTTCGGCTTCTCTATTGCTGGTGGTTTGTCTGCTAACAAGGGTTCATCCAGAAATGGCAACACCCAGTATTACTATGGACCAAACAGGGAAGCAGATAAGACATATGGGAGTACTGGCGTTAGTACGCGGGGATCCTCTTGTGGTTTGACTGGTTTGTTGAACCTGGGCAACACATGCTTTATGAACAGTGCCATTCAGTGTCTTGTTCACACACCAGAGTTTGCACGTTACTTCCGGGAAGATTATTATCAGGAAATAAACAGGCAAAATCCTCTCGGCATGGTTGTAAGTCTGAAAATCCCCGTTTTACATCCATCTTTTTTTGTTCAATGTTTTTACATTCCATTTATATTACGTTGTGGTCCCAAACCTTTTTTTATCATTGATTCTGACTCTGCTTTAGATTGGTCCATGATGTATTGATTGTGCATCTCAATGTTGGAATTCGCTTTGCTGTTTTTGCATCATTTTTTTTAAATCTTTTCCTCGTCCTGGCTTTGTCTGTGACAGATTGAGATATTAGTTGTCAATATGCCCTTCTCTTGTTGAACTCTTTCTTCATTTTTCAGCTTCCCCCAGTAGGATGATAAATATTTTGTTTGATACCATCTAAATTAGTACCTTGAAAAGGAAAGTGACTCTTGGCGAACTCCTGAACTTCACTATGGAAATTTCAGGGTGAGTTGGCTTTAGCATTTGGTGACTTGCTTCGAAAGCTTTGGGCACCAGGCAGGAACCCAGTTGCCCCTCGGCCATTTAAATCAAAGCTTGCTCGCTTTGCACCACAGTTCAGTGGATATAATCAGCATGATTCCCAGGTTAAATTAAGACCATAATTGTTTTGCGGTAGATTCTGCTTTGGATAAAAATGATTGATATGCATTTTTGTCTGTGCAGGAACTCCTTGCTTTCTTGTTAGATGGGCTGCATGAAGACCTGAACCGTGTCAAGCATAAACCATACATCAAATCTAAGGATGCAGATGGTAGGCCTGATGAAGAAGTAGCTGATGAATATTGGGCGAATCACATTGCTCGTAATGATTCGATTATCGTGGATGTGTGCCAGGTGAACTATCTTTAGATGACACTATGTGGTGCTAACTAGAGGTGTTAAATAACATGAATTCTAATTAACCTTGTGAATTATCCACTCAGAAAAGCCTGTACTATTGGTTTGTACTATGAGTTTCATGATTAATGTGGTATGTAGAGAAATAGATTTATTAATTGAAGTCTTATATTCCGTCTGTTTGATTTAGTACTCTGTCCATTTTTAATTTTGATATTGATTAGCTATTAAACTTGATTTTCCCCATGTTAAAGTAGTATTGTGCAGCATATAGAGCCGAGTATTTGAATTTGCAGTTTCTGAAAACTATGATGCATTATGTGATTCCAATTATATTGCTACCTGAATCTTCATCACTTGTGGATAACATATAGTAGTATTCTTATTCTCTTAGAAGATATTTTATTGTCAAAAGAGAAGTGTATGTATGAGTTTTCTGCCATTTTACTTTCACTGTAAGATCTTTGCATCCAAATTGACTCTTTGACTGATTGTGTAAATATTGGTTATTCAGTTTCTTATGTCGTTATCACGATTAATATTTATCCCTTTTAATTGTTTGCTTTATAGACTGTTGTACCATACATCTTCCATTTTTCTTAACTTTGTTTCTGTTTTCTGTCCTTCAGGGCCAATATAAGTCAACCCTGGTTTGTCCTGTTTGCAAGAAAATCTCAGTTACATTCGATCCATTCATGTACCTCTCATTGCCACTTCAGTTTACATCAAACCGAAGTATGACGGTTACAGTTTTCACGTGTGATGGAAGTGTTCCTCCTGCTGCTCACACTGTGACAGTCCCTAAGCAGGGACGTTGCAGGGACCTTATTCAATCACTAGCTATTTCGTGTTCATTGAAGCACAATGAAAAGCTTCTGCTTGCTGAGGTTCGCTTAGCTAATTTTTGTGAATCCTCTGTGCTGTTACTAACTTCGTTTTCCTTTTTAAATTTTGTACTAGTTCCCTAGAATATTATCTTTTCTAATAATTTTAGTTACTTTTTTCTTATTCCTCGTAGATACGTGGTCATAATATATATCAGTACCTGGAAGATCCTATGATACCATTAGCTTCTGTGAGAGATGACGAACACCTGGCAGCCTATAAGATACCAAAGTTAGCACAGAAGACGAAGTTTCTCCAGTTGATACACCGCCGGGAAGAAAAGTATGTACAAGGCATCTTTTTAGTTATCTCTTTTTGCATGGTTGATCAGTCCATTATTTTAATTGTGTCTTAGGCATTTCTATGGTCATCTGGAAAGAAATCACTATTCCAATATTTTCCATTCTCAAGTTGCCTAGCGTGATTTAGTTCTCATATACTAGTTCATACACTTTTAGGTTGCTCAGTGCTATCTTGCCTCGTGTTTATGTGGTCTTTTTATTCCTTATACCCTTTTATATGTTTGCATTATCAGGGACCCTGCTTCTGCTCAGGGTACAGTTAGCTGGAAACCTTATGGAACACCTCTCGTATCCTCTATCTTGTGTGAAGATGTCATTACCAGTAGTGACATACAGTCAATTGTTCACTCCATGCTTTCACCTATGTTAAGAGCTGAACATGGCGTGGGACCCAATATGACAACTAGTTGCACCTCGGCTGCAGCTTCTAATTTGACTCCAGCTGCTAATAATTCAGCCGATGAATGCAGTAATGGCATCTTACCTTCAGGAACTGGGAATGGTGGGGGTTCAAGATCAACGGATTTGCAGAAACTTCCGTTGGTTTTTGTGGATGAAAATAATGTATGCATTGACCTGAGTATTACAGAGGATAAAAAACTAAAGCATTCCTCATCATCGCCCTCGATATTGGTATTTATTGATTGGTCAAAGAAGCTTCTGAAAAGTTACGACACACATTACCTGGAGAACTTACCAGAAGTTACTAAATTTGGGCCTCCAGCCAAAAAGGCTCGTACAGAACCTCTATCATTATATTCTTGCATGGAATCATTTTTACGTGAGGAGCCACTGGTTCCCGAGGACATGTGGTGAGTTCTCTTTCTTGTTTATATGTATAATTGCATAATTGTTCTCTTTCGCTGGTGACTGGCAGGCTTAAGAACTGATCCTAATTGCATTTACCACTTAACCCTTGGTGCTTTGATGCTTTCTTGTTCTCATGAAAATGCTTAGACTGCTAAACCTATTACTTATTGATGCTATGTATTTAGTTGCTGATGAACATCTTCTACAGTTACTTTTGCATTCCAAAGTTGTTTTCTAATCTTTTCTGAAATGAATTTGATTCGGTGGTTTGTGTTTGTGAAGGTATTGTCCTCGATGCAAGGAGAGACGTCAGGCTAGTAAGAAGTTGGATCTCTGGAGGCTTCCTGAAGTGCTCGTGATCCATCTGAAAAGATTTTCGTACAGCAGGTCTATGAAGCACAAGTTGGAGACTTTTGTGGATTTTCCTATCCATGACTTCGACTTGACAAATTATGTAGCCAGCAAGAACAATTCAGAGCAGCAGCTGTATGAACTTTACGCGCTGACCAACCACTATGGTAACATGGGAAGTGGGCATTACACAGCACATATTAAGGTATGTTCATCAATCATCATATCTACATTTCCGATGTTGTTTGAGTCATATGTTTTACATTGCCTCCTAACTGATACCCCGGTAAGATATAGGTACTTGGTAGTTGAATTGAATAGGCAACATTGAACTAATAGTTATGGAACATGCAGTTGAGTTTGGAGGATTTACTCTTTCTATACCATCGTTCTTAAACATGACAAGTGTGCGTGTCCCTGCTTATATCTTGCACAGTTTTAAATTGTGATGCTTGTTTATTTATCTCTCGGCCTGGTTTTGGTTGATCATAGAGAATGTGTTCTGTAGTAAAGTCAGACTTAATTGATTAGGCTGTTTCTTGTGCAGCTTCTTGATGAGAACAGGTGGTACAATTTTGACGACAGCCACATTTCAACTATCAATGAAGAAGAGGTGAAGTCTGGCGCTGCGTATGTGCTCTTCTATAGGAGGGTCAAAGGCGACAATCCCTCACCAAGCTCTGAGACCCGGTCTCCTGTTGATCTCCAAGCTCAAAAGTAGGATTCAAAGGAAGGAAAAAAGAAACATTTTTTGTCTGTAATGTCCTGAATATGAATGTTGAGGATCGGAAGTGTGAACCCTTCGGGCTTGTTTGGAAGTCCCAGCCGGGTTGTGCAAGGCTGAACAACCAACTGATAGATTTAAATAAATTATCAGACTAAAAGTGTGTGTTTGTGTTTCTCCTTTTTCTTGTTTCTTTGCTTCTAAATGCAGAGACGGGAGGGAATGTGATAGAATCATCATTTGCCCCGTTGCGTATGTCCGAATCATTGAAAACGGAACGAGGAGGAAAGAAAGCGAGCCCATCTGTCATGGTGGATGGGCAACTCTTTTTAGGGGTGCAGTTGCTGTCTAACCGGCCATGGCCAGCTGCTTTGGATTTTACACCCCCTTTTTTTCCTTCTACTCTCTTGGCCCATCCACTTTTCTTTCCTGGTTATCTCAGGAAAATCTTTCTTTTCTAGTTGTCTTAGGTAAATTTGCACATGGTTACTTTAAAGAAATATTTGAACTCTCAAAAGATATGAATATTCACCTTTAAACATCTTAAATTACAAAAACCTGTCCACCTACACCCAACCCACCCAAAACCTTTTTCTGCCTCTATCTCTCTCCTCCCTCCCCAAAAGCATCTCTGCCCTCTGAACCAAACCCTACTATTGGAGGCCGCAACCATAAATTTAAGAGGGAGGCGTAGGGTTTTAAAGTTGAAATTTAGGAGATAGGAGCATTTTCGTCTTTTCACAATTCCAAATAAAAACTCCAGTTTCTCTTTTGGCAGAATCCGTTGGGACAGAGGGAGTACATTTTTTTGTACTAATATTAATAGGAGACCAAATAAGTGAATAAATAAATAAATTGAGGAATGACTGGGTTGGATGAAATTGGTTCAATATTTACCATAATTGAAATTCGCAAAGTAAAAAAAATTGATTAAAACATATAGTGCATCAAACATAAAGGATGAAATTTTTCCCAAGTTAACGATATGGAGACTAAGTGTAGAATTAGTAAGTGGCTAGATAAATCCTATTTTTTCTAGTTGAGAAGTAGTGGCCACAGTCGGTACCAGTGGTGGACTCCGTATAGTATGGACATTGAAAACCGATATTAAAAGCTGTCATATTTTTGTATCTTATAATATCACCTCCATTGCGAGGGACGAGTGGAATTTTTGTTGTTGTATAGACACCCTATCAAGAAAGACAAGAAGAAAGTACGAGAGGCTCTAAACAGTGAAATAAGTAGCAACTCGATTCCAACCCTGGTTATAGAGGATTAAAGCCAAGTTCTTAGAAATAAAGATAGGAGAGGGGGAATCGATGTCACAAATCAACAAACGATAGACCTCCATGAAATAATTCAGTTATCCGGACTGAAGGAATTAGCAAACCAAGGACCTTTAACCTTTTATTATTATAATTAAACCCCGTCTTTTCCCAAGACTTTGCCTTTAATTTTTTCGATAAATCGACAGTCCTATATAAATCCCCCATATCCTAGTTTGGACTAGAACGTGGATGATCAACACAATCACTCCAAACACCAATAACACTCCAAACGCCGTCGTTTTCCCCCACTTCATGCCCCGCTGATTCTCCTCCGATCCCGGCAGCCATCAATGGAGACGGAGGTCCACACGGTGCAATCCACCGACACCAGCGCCACCACTTTCTCCTACATGGGCCGCACCTTCAGCGGCCTCTCCCTCACCGACGACGCCCACTCCTCCTCCGCTTTCAGCGACTGCAACAGCGATAGATCCGGCGAGTTCCCCACCACCTCGTCGCAGAGCCGCCGCCTCCTTATCTCCTGCGCCTCCGACAACTCCGACGAATTCATCGCACAGATGGTCTCCAGCCTCAGCTCCCCGTCCACCGAGCTGCAGAAGCAGGCGGCGCTGGAGCTCCGCCTCCTCACGAAGAACAAGCCGGAGAATCGGATTAAGATAGCTAGGGCTGGAGCGATTAAGCCATTGGTGGAAATCGTGTCCTCGGAGGACGCGCAGCTGCAGGAGTACGGCGTCACGGCGATACTAAACCTCTCGCTCTGCGACGAGAACAAGGAAACCATCGCCTCCACCGGCGCTATACGGCCGCTGATAAAGGCGCTGAGATCAGGGACCGCCACCTCGAGGGAGAACGCGGCGTGTGCTCTGCTGAGGCTCGCGGTATCCGATTCGATGAAAACCGCCATTGGGAGATCCGGCGCGGTTGCGCCGCTGGTGAACCTTCTAGAAACGGGGAATTTCCGCGGGAAGAAGGACGCGTCCACGGCACTCTACTCACTCTGCTCGGTGAAGGACAACAAGGTGCGGGCCCTACAGGCCGGGATCATGAAGCCGCTGGTGGAGCTGATGGCGGACTTCGGGTCGAACATGGTGGACAAGTCGGCTTTCGTGCTGAGCCAGCTGATGTCGGTGGCGGAGGCCCGGGCGGCGCTGGTGGAGGAAGGCGGGATTCCGGTGCTGGTGGAGATCGTGGAGGTGGGGTCCCAGCGGCAGAAGGAGATCACGGTGGCTATTCTCTTGCAGCTCTGTGAGGATAGCTTGAGCTACCGGACTATGGTGGCGCGTGAAGGCGTGCTTCCGCCCCTGGTGGCGCTGTCTCAGACCGGAACCAGCCGCGCTAAAGAAAAGGTACTTACAATCTCCATTAACTTATGCGTGATTTGTTATTTACTTAATTGGGGATTAAGCCGGAAATACTTTCTAGATTAATGGATTAATTAGGGATTAAGGAGTAAATTAATGAGAATTAAATTGGTGGTGCCTGGCGGCGCATATTCCCTGAGCAATAACTAAACGCCATAGCCGCACGAAATGTCATGTCTCCCTAGTTCTCGAACCTGCTAGTGGCAATTGAATAATGCTTGCATCTCAATCTCTGTGTTTATTTTTTTACCTTACAGTTCAAAATGCATTTCTTCTACGTACTCCAAATGAGTTTACAGTAAACAGGTGAATTATTGATTGTTTTAACTCACATAGGCACTGTTTGACTGTCCTTTTTTCCATGCATGTTTGATCAACCGTAAAAAAAATTGATATTTTAAAATTGCACGTTATGAAAAATTTAAAGATATCTTACCTGGTGATATTAATGTTGGTATGCTATTTGAAATTTATGGTCTATCATGTCTTGTAAAAAAGTTGAGGAACATCAATGTGGGAGTACATTATATGCATTGGATGGACTTATGATTGTGAAAACTCGCTTTTTTTTGCCAAAATTGAAAAAGGGCGGTGATGTTAGAAAACCAGAGGAAGTGCGTTACATGCGTTGGATGGACTTACCATTGAGAAGGAAAACTCGAAATCTTTCTGCCCTAGACTGAATTAGAAGTATCAATGTTAGAAAATCAGAGGAATTTGCCCTAAACTGAATTAAGAGTGCACAATGTTAGATTAATGGACTTTATCTTTTTGCCTTAAACTAATCTGAATTGATTGAAATGACCTAAATGAGAAACAAATTGGGTGCGGTGAGAAATGAATGATTAATGTGGTTGGAATGTTTTGTCGTATGTGGGGACAGGCGGAGATGCTGACTGCACTATTACGGCAACCCAGATCCGGCGACACCGCTGCAAGGGCGACATCCGATGTGTCAGTTTAACTTTGCTCTCTGTTCACGAATCATCCTCTCTCTTCACTCAGTTTCACGCACCCTGTCCTTTTTATTTTATAGTCATGAGATGAGAAGAGAAATGAATGAATAGAATTCACAAGATAGGAGGGATGTTACAATACTGTAAATATGGAGTTGAGCTGTAAATGTTGTACACTGGTGGTGCAAACCAATCATCGAAAAATATGCTTGGTTTTTAATTTTGGGGTTTCTTTTATGGTGAAAAAAAAGTGGGATTTTTGAATCATGGTGGAGTGTTTGTGTGTGTTTCTTGTGGTGCTTATTGTGTGGCGTTCAAGTTTGGCACTTTTCGTTTTTCATAATTGGGATGAGATAGAAATTTCAATAGTGAATACGTTTGTGTTTCCATTCTTTTAATATATTTACACGAATAATATGCTTCTACTATTCCAAAGTTCTGGGAAAAATCGCATTTTCATAGACATTTAGGAAGACGTGGTTAAAATAGAATCATAAAACGGTAAAAGATTTTAGTCGGAATATTTGTTAAAAAAATTATGTAACGTGCAGTTATTATAAGTTTATGATCCGATTAATGTAATTATAATTTTTATCTTGATTTCTTCTAATTGGCCTTTAAACTTTGATTTTTTTATAACTTATGAAAAAATCGTCTCTTATGAAAATGTCGTATTTTAAGAGACAGACTTTAATAACTATTTACATGTAATTGCCATATCATAAAACCTTTTATTCATAAAACCTTTGATTCGTTCCAAGACGTAATTTAGAAATCTCAATTTTCCCATGAAATATAAACTAATCGATTTGAGGTACACTTTCTTTTGGTCACACTTTCTTTTTTGTTTTTTGATTTGGCACACTTTCCTTTTATAACAAATTTTTTTTCAATTTCATCAATTCATTTTACTTTTTTACTTTTGAAATTCAATTTTATCCACTCATTTCGCTCACATAAATTCAAACACCTAAATTTATAGTGTCACATCCAACGAATTTGAGGTAGTACTAGGAATATGACTAACATGAATTACTACAATGAGTTTAATGACTTAATTTGAAAGTAGAGGAGACCTACTTCTAGTTTTCTTTTAATAATATTTTCTATTTTAGAATAATATAGTATTTTTTAGTACTTTATCAGTTAAAAGTGTTTTAAAGCAATTTATAAGCTCTATAAAACACACCTAATCTAATATGAGATTCTATAACGTAAACTATTTATACATACACCAAATTTCTTTCATTTTCAAGTGTACGAGATTGAAACCATCTAATGTCTTATGCATTACTTGAAAATGGGGACAAGTATAAAAGTTTGTAAGGAGCTAATATCTGATACTGCTTTTGAAAGTGGCGAAACTGAGGTGGGTAGAGCCGGTGAGGCCGCTCTGACTCAATTCCAGCAGTTAAGGAAGTTTTTGCTTTTCTTGAAAGTTTTTGCTACTTTCTTGATCATTTCAAAATTTTGGAAAAGAAAACATTTAATTTTTGCCAGTATAATTTAGCACCTTTTAAATATGATCCCGATTCCACCACTGTTAGCCAGGACTTTAAAAGTTGAACCTGTAGGGAAAAAGGTGAAAAACATCACCATGCAATGCGGTTACATTGTGGATCTCCTACTAGAAAAGAAAAGGAAGCAAACTATTTTTAAATTCAACATAATCACACGCCAATAATTTTTTCACGTGGGAATGCAAATTCATCCCCCCGGGATCATGGACCCAAACATAAGTTAATAATGGTGAGTTGATAACGACGATGGACCACGTTTTCAAGTTGTATTTGAATGTCGTACAATGCTAGCCTACCACACTACTCTCTCCGTTCCAACTCTATTTACACTACAATTATTATTATAGGACAAAATTTGTTTTAAAATAGTGTTAAAAAAAAGCATAAGGAGAAATAGAGAGGGACAGGAGTACTTCTACTTCGGTTCCAAATGTTGCGTTGTCCTCCGTATTATATAATTCATCAATTTAAACAAATACAACTCATTTATATCCATTAACCCAGTGAATCATAATCCAATAAATGACAATAGTAGATGAATAACGGTTATCCATTGGGTGACCCGACCCGTTTGACGGGCCTAGTTGGAGTAGTGTGTATAAGAATAATGAAAATGGGGACTAATAATTTTATTCAGTGAATTCCAGTTGTGTGTTTTAGTTTAGTAGCTAATGCATGTAACTCAAAAATAATTGATTGAATAAAGTTATGAGTCCAAAGAGACATTAAATGCAAACATCAACATAACATAATCACTTCATAACCTAATACAGTTAGTTCTTGGAGTACTAGATTAGAAATCAATCACAACTAAGAAACATAAACCTTGCGTTCCTTGTCCGACCGATGATCCTCCACCACATCTCGTACTCAAACCATCCTTGTTGAATTTCATCTCAGGAGAAAATTTTAGGTTAAAACTTACCAGCTAAAATTGAAATTTAGGTTAATTGCAAACACAGTGAAGATTACTTTGATCGGTAAGAGGCCACCGCAGCGTGTTATAATTCCATGCTATTTAGAAATTTTGGGTGTGTTTATAAATAAAACTGATTTATTTTTAAAGTACGGGACACCACTTTCTCTTATTCTAGAAAATACTTTCTGCTATTAAATAAATAATTTTTCACGGTTTCAAGAAATATGTTTGACCGTTAGTATATTTAACTGCGTAAGATAATGACAAATTAAAAAATAATATTTAGAAACTACTTACTACGACAAATTCAACAATATCACATAGTGTAATAATATCATTGTTTATTCAAATGTGTGGTCAAAATTTGACAGTGTTGACTGTCAAATAGTGAGTGTGCAGTTTAGTTTGGAATAGATTAAGTATGATATTTAATTTTAAAATATTTTATAATTTTAAAAATGATTATTTGATAACTTTAGAAAATGCTATATTTCAGAGACCCCTCAGGGGTCAAACTTTGTCCTTTGGATTGAGCTAAAGTTGATTGCTCGACTCGTTTTCAGAGCTGTTTGATCATGAAAGAAAAGTGATTATTAAAACTATAAATGGTTGACTTCTACTCTCGGTCAACGAAGCATATCGGAGTATCGATTTTTGATCATTTTGGTGGCTATTACGGGTGGATGGGTCGCATTCCAAAGTTGGTAGTCAATTGTTATACTCCTTCCATTTTTCTTCAAGTGACGACATAGGTTTAAGTGCTTGAATTTAGGTGAAGAAAATGAGTGGATGAAATTGAAGGAATCTTACTAAAAATAGAAAGTGTACAATATAAAAGAAATAATTTGAAAAGAAAAGTGTATCAATAATAGAGAAACAGAGAAAATATTTATAAACTTGAGCAAGCAGGTTTAATTGACTAATTTATGAGTTGCACAAATGTAAGACATCATGCATAGACGTGACACTATGGTGTATAAGAGTTCCGTTGGGCTTAGAGACAAACTGTCGTGTAATATAATTTATTGGTTAGGCATTCATAAATTATTAATAGTGCTGTCAAAAATAAGTGTACAGTAGTATAAAAAAAACTAGTGCACGAATATGCTAAGATGGCTTGAGAAGAAAAGTAGTTTTTGCATCAGAACTATAGGGGTGACAAATGGGTGGTTGACTCAAATACGAGCTGGGTAAAATGGGTATAACTAATTTTGACCCATTTTATGATGAGTCAAAAATGGATCGGATCACATATGGGTTGGGCAGAAACCCGTCACGAGTAAAAAAATATTCAACACATTGGTCAAAATGGATAAATTTACGGGTTTCAACCCATATATGAACCCTTATGGGTTTGTATGCCAACTCATATGGGTAAAACCCGCGGGTTTCAACCCATGTAGTGACTCGTGTGGGTTTATATAACAACCCATATGGGTAAACCCGCGAGTTTCAACTCATATATTGATCCATATGAGTTTATATACAAACTCATATGGGTTAACCCGTGGGTTTACCTATATGGGAATACCCGTGGTGAACCCTCAAACTCAACCCGCCCAACCCATATTTTTCAAATACTCATTTAACCCGTTACTCATTTAACTCATTACTCAATTTACCCATACCCATCTGAGTTTAAAAATAGATAATCCGTTTGACCTGCGGATTACGGGTCTATTTTGACAACCCTAAGAACCTATAGAAAAAATACCTTCTATTTTGAGGATAGTTATGATGCTAGAACCTTAAAACTGTGATTATAAAATGATTCATATTTAAAATGGCTTTGAAAAGAAGCTTTCGAAGGCAGCTCCATCGAAGAAAGTATAAGAAATGCACTGAAATGAAAAGAACAAATTACTTTTATTAAAGAATAATGTACTTTATCAAAATGGAATGGATGAACAAAGCTATCTCAATTCACATTGAGTACCTCGCTCTTCCTATAATAAAATGGATTAAATATTTTTTTAACTCTGGCTTTAGAGTGAAATTGTTAATATAATCTTGTAAAATTAAAAGTGTCAAATTAATCGTAACTTTATAATGAATTTTACCGGTATAATTTTCAGGCCATATTCCAATTTTAACTCTAATTAGACCATTGACCGGAAAGGAAACGATGAATTTACCCTCGACCATTTTAGCTTAAATTCTCTTTCCATTTTAGCCTCATGTTGCCACCAACACCACCACCCTCTCCGCCCACCACAACTACCACCTCCGACCACCACCACCACCCTCTCCGCCCACCACAAATACCACCTCCGACCACCACCACCGCTAAAACCAACCAACATTCGACTATAATAGATGAACCAGAGTGCGGCCATGAAATATAGCCCAGGAATATGTTGTCCAAGATGAAAATCACCCAGGCAATCTAATGAAGCAGAGTCTACAGGCTCGCAAGATCTATTAAGCTGAAACCAACCAATTTTCAACCGTAAGAGACGAATCAGAGTGAAGCCATGAAATGTAGCCTAGGAAGATGACAATCGCGGAGGCAATCAAAAGTTGCAGAGTCTAATGAGGCTCCACCCCACGGCCTCAATTTTCTCTCACCGTCGCTCCACCGTCCAAAGGCACGGTCTCCAAATTTTCTCTGTCACGACCTCAGTTGAGGTTAGAAGAAACGGCGGCGCAAAGGGAAGAACGGCGCACCTCCCAGATCGATTGAGGGAATAAGAAACGTTGGCGGAGGAAAGAAGAAACGGCGGTGGAGGGATGAAGAATGGCACGCAGGGAAGCAGAAATGGCGACGACGAACAAAGGGGGAAAAGGGGTAGAGTGGAAGAAGAAACGGCAGCGGCGGGGAAAGAAGGTAGCTACTGTGCCTTACTATCAATTTTAGGCGTTCAGGTAAAGAAGGAGAAAAAATTTAGGCGTTGAAGGTCAATATTTTCATCAAATTAATTATTTTTATTTTAGCAGGGGTAAAATTGTTATTTCATTAAAATTCGATCAATTCCGGCATTGACAATTGAAGTCAACAACTCTCAGCGTTATATTGGCACATACATTTAAAAGTTAGGGTTGTTTTGACATTTTTTCCTCATTTTTACTGGGTTATATTGTCACTTTCATCCTAAAGGTATGATTATTTTGGTATTTACTCTTTAACTTTTATCAATTAGCTGAAAAAAATATGTGATCATTAATATATCTAGTTACATAAAAACTAAATATCATTAAAATAAAACCAATATTTTAAAAATACAAATTATGAAGAATCTAACTTGCACATAACAATATTTATACTCACTTCATTCCTCTATTAGTGGCATAGGTGTAGATTCTTGGATTTGTGTGTGGAAAATGAGTGAATAGAATTGAATGTAGAAAGTAAAAATTATAATGAGTGGATGAAATTAAAATAATCTTGCAAAAATTAAAAATTGTGCCAGTATAAAAGAAACAAACAAAAAAGAAAAGTGTGCCACTAATAGAGAAACAGATGGAGTATTTAAATAAATTTTATAATTATAGTTACTCAATTTTAACCAAATGAATCGTAGTTGTACAGTTTATTTCAAACTAAACTGCACATTAAATGTTCATTTAGTAAAAAATACTTAATTTTGACAATAAAATTGAATTGATGTGCAATTAAAAATATATTACCGTGTGTTATAACATTTATTTTCTAAATATCAACTTTTTGACAAGTTTAAGTTATATTTAATCAAAAATATTAGAGATAAATACATTTATAAGCCTAACTTTAAGCTGAAAGTGCCAATATAACCCTGCAATCTCAGAAAGTGCCAATTTAACCACAACTAATTATTGCATGTGTCAATCTAACCCTAACTTTCCAAATTTTTGTGCCAATATAACCCAACTCCCAAATTCTGGTGTTGGCCAATGAAATTCCGGCAATGACAAGATATGAAATGACAAATATATCCTTAAGACAATAAACGTAAGTATGGCAGCTTAACCTTCAATGCATTATGTCAATTTAACCTTTAATTTAACCGCTGACCTTTGTTGAACATTACTTGCCGTCGTGCTCCTCCCCAGCGTGCAGAAAATTGCAGACCATAATAACATTTCTCTCCACCGAATTTTTGAAGAACATCTGGTTCTCCGACAAGCAAGAGGCGGAGAGGGGGGAAATCTTGGAGAGAAATAAGGGTGAAGACACATAAAAAAAGAAAATCGAGAACAAAGATCTTGTGCAGGGAATTGCAGTTAGGAGCGTTCAACCGGTCTGTTATTTCTGGTTAAGCGGTTAATCAATTTCAGTTTCTACCGATTTATAAAATTTTACAAGGAACCGAATAACCGACCGATAATATTATATGTTTTACTGGTTCGATTAGTATCGGTTACTGTTGATATGTCGATTATTACTGGTTACTATCTATAATTCATTTAAAATTATAAATATAAATCCTTATTAATATTGATTTGTAGTTAGAGCCACAAAACTTAAAAGAAAAGGTAACAAATTTAGGAATTGGATAATTGTGTTGCATAGGAGTTGAATAATTTTTCAGTTAACATTAAAATTGTATCCCATCGATAATTATTACTGTTGGGCACAATTATAAGCTACATCGACTTTTGTTTGCATAATTATTTATTTTGGGCATAATTATTATTTAAAGATATATGGGCTAATAATATAGAGTTTAAAAAATAACTTAATTTGGGTTAGTAATTTAAAGCTTTCTTATTATATTTCTTATCAAGACCCGAAGTTTAATAAATTAATTTTTGGACTTGAAATTAAATAACTAATTAATGTGCTACAAAATCTCTTATCGGTTATTCGATTAGACCGATTATCAAATAATAAAACCGATAAAGAAACTGATTAATTGACATAATCGGATAACCGTAACCGATATTAACTGATAAACCGAATTAAATATCAGTTCGGTTTTTATCGGTTATCAATTTTTTGATTTTTTTGAACAACCCTAATTGCAATGGTGACTAGAGCGAACCACCACAAAGCTTCTAAGCTCAGAGCCAGGGTAAACCTCTCCGCCCGTCAGGTGCCGTAGGTGGTGGTGCCGACAATGTCCTCCACCACAAGCATCACCACGATCCTCGAGAAGTAAACCTTAACGCCGCCCTGGCGGAAGTGGGTCCTAGCGTTGGCGGTGAGGCCGTACACCAAGGCTGCGACAATGACTAAGGAGATGAGTGCAAAGATGACGGAGGCCTTACAGTATCACCACCACTACCGCCAATCACGACCACCCTCTCTCCGCTACCCTCTCTCGCTACCAGCGACCACCCCATATCCCTATCGCCGGTCGACCACCGGCCACCACTCTTACCCCGCCCCCAACCAGCTACCTGATAAATTGGTTGGTTTTTGCATTTCCCCTTGGTGAGGATACATGGACCAAAGGTGAATTCGACCGCAGACCTGTTTGGAATTGGGAAATGAATGGGAGAAGATTGAGATGAGGGATTTTGGTGAAAGAAATGGGGAAGACAAGGTTTTTTTTATTTTTTTAAGGTAAAGAAAAAATTTTCCTTTCCTCAAAATATGGCCAAACAAATGTTGACTAAAAAGTCAGCGGAGTCAAAGGTTATTTTGGCATTTTCTGACCTTGCAGAGTTATGTGGGCATTAACAGTCCAAAGTCAGGGTCATTTTAACACTTAACTCAAAATATTAAGAATCAATTTTTTTTAACTCAACTGTTTAAAGTTAAAGTGTGCAGTTTAATTTGGAACAAATGTATGGTAAAAAAAATTATGATAAAAATTTCAAAAAAGTTTTCATAGCCTTATAAAGCCCATCTAAGGCACCTTGACATGAGCCTGTTTTTTACGAAAACTGGTTGTCACTTTGATTTGGGTTTAGTTTTAGCTTTTCAATTGGGTTGTCATAGGCTCTAGCTCAAGACCAGAAGCCCAACCCAAAAGATGAGTGAACATTTCACGGATGAAGTCCATTAGAGATTATTCAAAGCAACAGCTGTACCACCTCTGGCAATCCAATAAGAAAAAGAAACTCAGCTATCAAAATATAAAAAAATACTGATAAGAACATAATTTTTTTAGATTTTATAATTTTTGTAAATATAAAATTTTAATATGTGGTTAGCTATATTTTAAAAATATTAATAATGATGCATGTTTTCTTTATATAGGCAATTTTTATTTGATAATCAGCTGTTGGCTACGAGATGTTTATTTAATTGGTTTGACAAACTATTTTGCTAGAGGTTTGCATTTGATGTTTGACTATTAGTTCATGTTTATATGAGAGCGTCTCCAATGCGGGAGTCATATGGACGAATGTCAATTGATACGTAATACAAAGAGACCCCTCAACCAAAATAATGTCTTCAACGCAGGAGTCATTGGAAGCCTCAAATCTGATAGGCATGTAATTTATTTTGACTACGTTGAATAGAGTTTCTGCATTCAAACCCTCATATTGAAGCTCTCGCCTTAACATGTATAAATATTTAATTATATTTTATCTTTTCATTACATGCATGGCAATTTTAACAGTATTCAAAATTCGGTAAAACATTAAATAATTTCATAATAAAAAATTTATTACTAGATTAAATAATTTTAAAGTTAAAACATTTTTTTTAAAAATAATTAACAATGAATATGAACTATAATTTTGATGCATATTTTAGGCCTAATTAATTTAATTAATTAATTTACATTTTGTTGTTTAAAATAATTAAATTGAGAATATAATTATAAATTATGGGTAGATGTAAAAGTGAACATGAATTAAATAATTTAATTAAAATTTTAAAATAATTTAAATATGAATTAAATGATATTAAATATATATTTATTATATTTTAATAATATAATAATATAATTTATATCCTCACATATTGAGCGTTTGAATCAATTATTGCACGAGATTGTATTTTTGGAGTGTTTAAAGTCATTTATTAAATGTTGGGTGGAAATAAGAAAATGAGCAAATGGTGTATAGCGTTGGAGAACAAAGTTTCAAAAACCAAAGAATTTCAAATACGTCATACTGCAATCGTATTTCATTTTGACATGTGTACATGATATATACATAAGACTCTTATAGCATTGGAGATGCTCTAAATGTTTGCAAAATTAGATGTTGGTTGTTTCTAAACAAGGTTTACATTTTTTTTCTTAATATTACTTGTCAATGATATTAATATAATTTTATTTTGATTATCATCAAAAATAAATACTAATAACAAATTTCAAATAAATTTATTATTATTATTTGTTAGGAATATTTATAGAGGAGAAACAAATATAATATACTCTGTACTAGATTAAGTTTCGAAAGAAAAGAAATTCATACGGCATTGCCTAGTATGGTAGCACGAAAATTGAGTTTTGCGATGATAGGGACTAGAAAAAATAAAAGGACAAATGTAAAATAAAAGCCAAATGCTCTACTTTCCGTCATAGGTTAAACTGCACACTTTTTTATTTGACACTATTCACCATTAAATTCAAACCACATATTTAAATAGATTTATAAGCAACAATATTATCTTATGTGATATTATTGGATTCATCCTAATAAGTAGTTTTTAAATATCAATTTTTTGTTTATCATTGTTACATGTAGCTAAACATATTAATAGTCAAACATGTTTATGGACAATTTAACCTTGAACATAAGGTGTAACCGAAAGTACTGTTTTTTAAATCTTTTTTAAAAGAGAAATTGAAAGTGTTGTCTTTAAAATTTTCACTTTGGGGGAAAATGTTACTCTTCCTCTGTTTCAAATCTATTTGCACAATAATTATTATTATGTTATTTAAAAAATATATTTGACCACTAATATATTCACCTATGTATAATAATGACTGAGATAGTCATCAAATTTTTTATTTTTTCGTCCTCTCGAAAAGCTCTGTTCTCTCTCCCAATAACGTCTCTGAAAATGGCTAAATCTACAGTACTTTCTCTGATCAAAACACACACCTTGATTCCTCCCACACCGCCACCCTGATTGAAGCCACCACTCACAGCCACCATGGCGGCAACGCTGCCAATGTCTTTCGCACAGGCACTCAAAGCAAGAAACCCACAGATCACCAATAGCCTCCCGACCATGCCCAACTTCACACCAACCACACAGTATAAAGGCGAACTCTCCATCTTATACTCGCCGGACCAGATCCAGGTGCTGACTGGTCATTACTCAAATGCCCTAATAGGAAATTTTCCGAAAGGTCGACCGGCGATGGAAAGGATCGAA
>JAULKJ010000007.1:5055210-5068100 GCA_032355405.1 Rubia balearica
CGGCGCCGGTGTATGATAAGCCGGTTTATGACGATGATTTGTTCGACGGGCTTCCCGGGGTGAAGAGCAAATCGATTTCTGCAGGGAGATTTGAGCAAGATTGGTTTGGCTCCAGCATTGGAGCAAGCGCCGGCAGCAGTAATGATGTTGCTGATCTTCTCGGGAAACTGGGTGGAGCTAGTCAGGAGGAGAAGAGGAAGAACTCGAATTCCGTAGGTGCTGCCGAGTTCGATTTCTTAGCTAACTTGACCAAGAGGTGCTTGCCAAATTGTAAACTTTTATCTGCAAAGTTGTGAAATTTACTTATAACTGTGTTGAACATTAGGTTTTAAGGTATCATTGTAATTAAGTTGTTTTATGCTGATGCCATTATTTGTCAAGACAGTAAAGATAACTTCTTGCAGTAGGGAGAATATTGAATCATTTTTGCACAATCAAGTGTTTTATGGTTAGTGTAATTGGATGTATGAATTTATAAATCAAGGTAGTGAGTGATGAGATGCATAAGTTCCGTGTCAATCAACATTGACATTGATGATGAGAAAAAGTGTCTCTTGGTGTCAGTTGAAGATGATTAGCAGGATGTATATACTGTTTCTGTGTTATAGATTGTACAGTTACTTTTTTGTTGTTGCTGATGCTCTTTTCTTTCCTAGGAGAACTAGAGTGATACTGGCACATTCTTGCATATGCTCACTTGCTGTTCTCTAGGCTGATTGCAAGTTTGTAATGTAGCATCTTCTCGTCCTTCTAACCCTCTGTTTTTCCCTCGCTTTGTTTGGTTTCAGGCCAGTCTCAGAATCAAGTCGTGGCCAATCAACGTCTAATGTGACTGGTGACCCCTTTGATGTGTTTAAGTCAACTTCACCTCCTGTTTCTTCAATACCAGGGGTCTTCCCAGATCCACTAGATGAGATTGGAACCCTTGGCAAATCAGGTGGTGTAAAATCTGCTGGAGTTTTTGATGATCTGGATCCGCTGAGTAGTTTAGGTAAGTCTACTACTCCAATGTCACCGGAAAAGAGTAGCAAGGAGAAGGACAACATTCCTTCAAGATCATCAGGTACAAGTGGAAGTGGGAGTCAAACAGCCAGTAATAAAGAGCATGTCTTGGGGTCTTCTTTTAAACATTCTGAAAACCCCTTGCAGAGAAATGGACCTGAGGACCGTTTTCAGGATTCTTCACTTTTTGATATGCCAAGTGTATCAGTAAATGCTCAGAAACCATCCCATCAAAATGCTTCTTCACCTCCATTTGTGAATGCTTATACATATGAGACAAACTCTCAGGCAGATGGTTCTCCACGATCAGAACCAGCCCAGCAGCATGATGATATATGGTTAACTGTATCAGAGATTCCCCTTTTCACACAACCCACTAGGGCTCCTCCTCCTTCAAGACCCCCGCCATCTATTCCTAGACGAATTTCTAAAGTAGAGACAAGTTTCTCTTCTTCTAATGCAAGGAAGAACTATGGTGACTTTGCTTCACCGCCAGGTTATAATCCATACTCTCAAAGTCCTAAAGGTGTCCCTCAGGCAAGCAAAGGAGCTCCTGTTACTTCAATAGATGAACTCGAGGAGTTTGCTATGGGAAGAGCACAACATGGTGCTGATGAAGTCAATTTTCATTCTGGTGAAGAAATGGATGCAAGTTCTGCAGCCGCTGCATCAGCTGCTGCCATGAAGGCGGCTATGGATAAAGCGCAGGCTAAATTTAGGCATGCTAAGGAAGTACGTGAGAGAGAATATGCAAAGGGGGCTAGAAACCGGGACACTGCACATGTAGAGAAGGATGAACACACCATGCAAGATGCACAGGAGAGAGAATTCAGGGAAAATCAAGAGAGGTTGGACCAGGAACGTCGCCAGAAGGAAGAAGAGGAGATAGAAAAGAGGAGACTCGAGAGAGAAAGGGAGAGAGCAAGGGAGATTGAGAATGCGAGGGCAAGGCAAGCTGTCGAAAGGGCCACAAGGGAGGCACGTGAAAGAGCAGGCATTGAAGCTCGCTTAAGAGCAGAACGCACTGCTCAAACTGAAGCTCGAGAACGTTCTGAGCGAGCCGCAGTTCACAGAGCGCAAGCTGAAGCACGTGAGAGAGCTGCAGCCGGAGCTAAAGAACGAGCAGAGAAAGCTGCTGCTGAAGCCAGGGAAAGGGCTAATGCAGAAGCCAGGGAGAAAGAAGCTAGGGATAGATCTGCTGTTGAAAGAGCTGCGGCTGAAGCACGACGCCGGTCGGAACGAGCTGCTGCGGAAAGGGCAGCTGCAGAGGCTCGGGCAAGAGCTGCTGTTCAAGCTCAAGAAAAAGCTACCAGTGCAGCTCAAGCAAATCAGCAGAGAAATGATAATGATCTCGAATCATTTTTTAGCATGAACTCGCGACCAAATAGTGCTCCAAGACCGAGGGCCAGTTCTCCTGTGAGTGTGAAATCATACATGACACAATTGGCTTGTAGTATGTTTATCTTCAACATAATTTGACTTTTTTTTTCCTTTTCTCTCCATATTATTCTTCCTAGGATGCAGCATTTGATGCACAGTTCCAAAACCCGGGGCCTAAAGCAGCTTCATCTAGTTCAAACACTTCCAACATGAGGAAAGCGTCCTCTGCAGCAAATATCTTCGATGGTTTATCTTCAGTGTTTGAAGGTCCATATTGTTTCAGTTTACCGGTTGGAAGTTTAAAGGTTTTCTAGTCTCTTACTAATGTTCGCCTAGCTGAACAATTTTCCTGTTAATGCAGCTCCATCAGCGGGAGACTTTCATGAGGTTGAAGGCGAAACTGAAGAGAGAAGAAGAGCTAGATTGGAGCGACATCAACGAACCCAAGAGCGTGCTGTAAGGCTCGAGTCTCATAATGAACTTACTTTTTCTAACTGGTGGCTTATCGACAAAGTATTACATGGTTATGAACTGCCACAATTTAAACTAACACGGGTTTAATAGTTCATTCATTATTTGACATTAGGAGTCTTTTACTATAAACTCCTCCCTTAATAACTCACGTGGGCCACATTTTATATTAACT
Organism: Rubia balearica; assembly: GCA_032355405.1. NCBI lineage: Eukaryota > Viridiplantae > Streptophyta > Magnoliopsida > Gentianales > Rubiaceae > Rubia > Rubia balearica. The sequence continues at coordinate 5,058,239 of JAULKJ010000007.1, forward strand.
ACCTTATCTTCCCCTTAACGTCGTTGTTTCTACTTTCTCTACTGCCTCTCTCAAGTCCTTACCCTCCAATTCTTTTCACCACCACCACAACCACTCTGCCATTCCCCCTTCTCTTTCCCCTTTCTCTTCCTTCTCCATCACTCCTTCCCCCGTCTGTTTCCTGAAGAAAGATGTTTGATTATTCAAATGAATTCATGTTAAAAATTATTTTCTTGAAAGATCCATGTACTCTTCTTTCATTAGAATAACAATAGCGAATCCGATAATTGAATTGAATTATCTTGGTTCCAAATCTTTCTTAATTGTTATAAAACTTCTTTTTCCTCTTGATGCCGAAGTTTCCAGAAATCTCTCGATTGTAGAGAGAGAGGGTAACAGGAATGGATTTGGGGATGTTAAATGTCATGGTCTTGATTTGGTGCTGGGCTAGGCATAAGCACATTAAGGGAAGTATTGGCTATGGAATACTTTGTCTGTCAGGAGTGTGGCGAGGATGGTAGCGATGGGGTGGGACATTGAAACGAAAATCTTATTATTATTAGAACTGCTGAATGAGTTGTCCTCTTCCAATAGTAGAAATATTCACATGTCAAATAATGAATGTGTTATTAATGACCATGTCAGCTGATGATGTGGTGGTTATAAATATTTTCTTTCTTGGGTTAAATTGGACTAGATTTGTAATATAAATTTTGGGCAGTATTTGGGTCTCAGATTGGTAGTAGTGGTCTAGCCATTTCTATAACCGTGGAGTCCTTTTACATATTGTCACATGTGGGTTTCTTTTATAGGTGAACGTGTCCGTTTATACTATTCTGATACTTGGTTCTTGTTCACAGGCTAAAGCTCTAGCTGAAAAAAATCAGCGTGATGTCCAAGCTCAGAGGGAACAGGAGGAAAGACATGTGAGTATACACATTTTATATGCATTGAAAAAAATTCGGGATAAGAAAGGAAGTGGAGTTTTATAGAGTATCCAATAGTTCTCAGGCTGTCTAGATATTTTCATTATTGGTATCTATAGTTGAAGCTCTTTTTCATTTTGCATAATTGTCTCTGGCTTGCACCATGTTAGAAGTTCCACTTTGCAAGTTGGTCAATATCTTTTGTAAAACTTGCATATGGTCTTTAGGCTGGAATATGTTTTCTATTTAACTTTATTACTTATGTTCCCAGGCATTTTCTTCTGCCGTTTACCACCAAATGAATACAATAATCTGATCTCAAATATATTTGTATGGGTAAATGGCTTGCCCATACATTTCAAGTATCTTGTATTTGCACACACTTCTTTTTTGTTATGAGCTCGGTGAGCATGTTTATTTCTGTGCTACGCATTCATGCTCCCAGAACTAAGCTCCCCCCACCCCCCTTCCTCCTCCTGCTGCTGCTGCTGCACCCTTCTGAAACTTTTTTTTGTGTAGCTGGTGATGAGGCTTAATAAATTGCATGCCAAAATGCATGGCAATTAGCTTCTATAATGTTCAGTGCAAACTTCTTTCATCTTATTGTGATGTGCATAGCTAGTCTCATCTCTGTCGATATTATTTTAATTAATTTTCTCTCTTCTAATGCAGAGGATTGCGGACACTTTAGATATTGAAATCAAGCGTTGGGCTGCAGGAAAAGAAGGAAATTTGCGTGCACTTCTGTCGACCTTGCAATATGTATGTATTATGGCTCTTCCAATTTGTAAATGTGCTTCTATGTTACCTTTGTGAACTAGGTTATTTCATCACTGTGCTGTTTTTGGCTGTATTATCTAATCTCAGATTTCTAGGCCTATTACCTTTGTTAAATGTTATCATTAGTGGTAAATCTTTCCATCCTTGTCAAAGGAATATGGGTCCTTTACTTGTGATACATATAAATTCTTGATTTTGAGAAGCTGGAAACTAGCATATGAAGATGAGAATTTTTTTACACGTAAAACGTGTAAATACCCTACTCGTTTAAGATGTAAGAACCTATGGGCTACTGAGTTTAAAAATAGATAGTCAGTGTGTTGTGTTCTTGAGCTCATTCCCAGCTACAAAATTACAAGGTACAAATTAGCACACATTACATTATTGTACCAAGGTGCCCATATCCGACTCATTATGTTGTTTAAACTGAGTATGACACCTATACACAGATACACACCTGATTGTTTCTTTCTTCTTCTTATCATACATCTGTTTTGACTTTTGCAATGTGTACGGTAATTTGTAATTTCTTTGATTTTGATTTTTCCTGCTTTCTGTTGGAAAATATACACTTGTGCTATGATTTTGACCTTAGTCATGGATTTGCCCATTCATTATTAGTTTTTCGTGTTCTTTTACCCATAGATAATGGTCATTATTGGGTTCAGTTTAAAGGGTTAGTTAAAGTCGATACTATTTGAAATATATTCCTCTTAGCTAATCCACTGATCTCTAAGAAAATTTTCCCAGAATTGAGTACTGTATGGTCACCTTTCCTTGTGTTTTGGGTGAGAGTAAGTACAGTGCTCTAATCCCTTTTTGCGGTTGATCAGGTACTTTGGCCTGAATGTGGATGGACACCTGTTTCTTTAACCGATCTCATCACTGGGGCCCATGTGAAAAAGGCATATAGAAAAGCTACTCTGTGCATACATCCAGACAAAGTGCAACAGAAAGGAGCAACTCTTCAACAGAAGTATATTGCGGAGAAGGTCTTTGACATGCTCAAGGTATTTATTTGATTTATCTGCCTATTTAGTCATCAGACGTCACACTTTCCTTTATTATTGCGCTTCTCACTATTTCATTATACCAGTATCTATCATTGCATGTATTGGTGAATAATTATTTAGCAGTTATATATGTTAATCCTATCCTTCCAATGAATTTTGCAAACTCATTTCCAAAGAATATGTTACTGAAAACACAAAGAAAAGAGAGCTCAGATGATTACACCTGCATATCTTTTGCCATTCTCATCTTGTGTTTCCTTAATCCTATCATCTTGGCTCACTATTTTCTACGCGACAAACAACTGCAGGAAGCGTGGAATAAATTTAACTCTGAGGAGCTTTTTTGAGTTGGTGTGTTGTTGGGACGAAGACAATTCTCCTTAAGCAGCAGTGTTCCCTTGAAAATAACTGTCATAACATGATTGTTGCTGTTGTATCCATGGGTTTTTGCCATGTGAATTGATGCAAGATGAAGTAGTAGTGGCTTTTGAAATTGTTTGGTACAGTCCAGTCCTCTGTTGCCATGTTGCTGTAAATTGACGAGGTTACTTGAGGAAACTGAAGATGGTTGGTTGGCCCTTTTGCTGCACTCAATTCTTTTCTTCTTCGCCTTTAAAAATTCATTGTTTTGATATAGTTTTGGTGGTCATAATAGACAATGTATACCAATACTTACCTTATGAGATGTTATGAGCTTTGTATCATGTTTTCAGCTCTTTGATAGGTGTTTGTCCAATATTCTTTTGGATATCTGAAGTTTTGTTTGTCTGGTAATGAAGTTCGTACCGAGTAGTAGTAATGTAATTTTTCTCCATCATACTGTAGATTTTTTAAACCCATTTACATTAATAAACTTTATCTTGTCATATGTTATTAAGACGTCTTTTGTTGAGAGACTAACATTCTGTTCTACTTATCAAAGCATTTAAGGGTTCGGGTAATCAGAAATGTTCCTCACTAGCCAACAAAATACATTATCACGATTTTGGAAGGTTGACGCTCGCTATATAACAACCTCAAATGTACCACAACCTTCGCATTTAATGCACAATGCCGTTAGTCCAAATCTACTCTCAATGCAGAAACCAGGTCTCAATTTGCAACCCCTATCCAGATGCTCTGCGTGAACTTCAGCCAGCCGAGTGCGCAGCAATTCCAGATCCACCTGTAATGCATGAAATGCCATTAAAGAGGAGCGACTGAAAATCAACAATTACACAGAAATTGGCTTTTAATCAACAGAAATCAACAGAAATCAACTTCCATATCACTAGTGTTTGATGATAAATCTAAGTCGAAAATATCCCCAGTTTACCCTAGGCTGTATGCAAATTGCACCACAGCCTATCTCTCAACCCACAAAGGACACAAAACATACATGAATGACAAGGCATAAAATATCTAGAAGCAACAGAAAGTACAACCTCATCATGTCCATCGAGTTCAAGTTTACACAAAGTGCAAGATATATGATGGGGATGCTGTCGTAGTGCCCCGTGCTTGCAGACAGGACACCATACCTCCTTCTGTCCCTGCAAATGTGTAGGAAATTCTTTTAAACCCGTCTTGGAACATTACTTTTGAAGGAGCACATTTTAGAGAAATATGTAATACTAGTCTGCATGGACCATAAAATCAGACCAGAATGATTTGAAGCTGATGCAAAGCAAAATAAACTGAGTTTTATCTTTAACCGTCACATAATTTGTGTTTCCCCTTGAAAACTGCCGAATTAAATCCTCCTACTGTATAGTGCAAGCATAGATGCTCCACCACCGCACATACAAACTTGCACAAGAACAAAATTTTTGGTTTGCTATCTTATTCAACTAGTAAATCACTGTCAAAGTAATCCTCCCATTCCACGTGAAGAGTCCTGTTTCTATAAAGTAGGTAGTAACTTATTTATCTTGTAGTTATTCATGGAAAGGAATCCTCTAATGCTGCATCAACTACAAGTAGAAGTGACCAAAACTACCCATAAAAGACAACTAATTCCACATTCTCATTGTAGGTTAGGGAAGGATGCTTGGTCGGGCAAAGAAAGTTTGTTAAGACTTTTTTTCCTTACTGAAGCTATTGAGGTAATGTGGGGCATTTTTTTATTTATCATCCAGTGTTCTGGATTATGCACAATGACGGTTTGTTAGCATTTTAAACTGCAGCTAAATGCAGATGAGAATGAAGAAGATAAAATACACTAGCCAGCTTCAAGACCACACTTAAATCAACCAATCCTGTTGATTTTTTACCTGCTCATCTTGAAGCTGCATGTGCCGATATACTTCACGAGCCAAATATTCATCTTCTTCATCGTCCCAATTCCCGCTTCCTGATTCTGCGAGCAGCTAAATCAAATTCATGCTTACAGTAATGAGTGGGAACATAGAGAAGGAGCAAAAAAACATAACACGCATAGAAAAAAGATAAAATCCAGAATTATCTCCACATTCTCAATGATGAAAGACCATCATTCTAGGTAAAACCAGTAGAAACAAATTCATCACCAAAATAGGGATGGTGTCATATCATAGATGGTGAATCCGTTAGAGCTAAGAACCACAGAATGATAATTCAGTAGGAGGTCCTATAATGTATCTGTCACTGCACAAGTTGGACCTTCTCACGGTTTAGCAATCATTTTGACACAAAATAGCATACCTTCTATACTCTCTTCCAATTTAAGATCCTCATAAAATATCCTCTGCATCTCTAACAAAATTTCTTCCTGGTCTCCTTCATAATCTATGGGTGGGCCATCCAGAGAAGAGTCCTTAATGCTTTTGAGTTCATCAGAAACTATACCTCGGAGAGTTGCTTTGACAATATCCTACAACGGAATGCAAGCGATTCAAACAAGTGTCAATGTTTAATTTAAGCACATCGCTCTAGCAATTAAATGAAATATTCAACTGATTTTGACAGTTGCAGAATAGTCCACACATACTCTGCTGCCAAAGGATTCAAAATACTACTGCCATTGGCATTACTGAGATTCAAGGATGTGTATCATAAATTTTACTTTCTTAAATAATCCTAATGTCACTCCTAGCCCCTAGGATTCAATCAAGGGACATTTTTGTCCACAACCAACCAACAGTAGGCTCCGACACCGGGTTGGCTTTCATATCATGGTAAGAATCTATTAAGGAATCCATTAAATGGCATTTTATCCTAAAACCAACCAAAGTTGGACATGCTATTTCCCCTCACACATTTTAGCAAACTTTACTGGAAAAAAGCATTTAAACACCACTCAAACTAATTTCCAATACTAGGAGGGATTTCGGAAGGGGAAAAAAGTTTCCAAAATCATCAAAAAATAATTTTAAGGGGAAAGTGCAACCTGTTGATCCACAGATTGATCCATATCATCAGATAACCTCAACTTCCAAAGCAGCCGGTTCCGATCCTCCCGTACCCTCTTGAAACAATTCTCTCTGAGCTGCAAAAAAAAAACCATTTCAAGGTTGATTAAATTGGTTCTCGAATTTGAGTAAATCAACAATTGAAAACAATACCTTGTCTTTCCATACGGTATAGTTGTTGAAAGCAACATTAGCCTTCGAGGAAGGTCGGTGCGTTCCTTCTGCTTCTTTCTCGCCCACCATTTTCACCGGCGTTTCTTCTTTCTTAGGATTCCACGGAGAAATGGTTTGGCGCCACCAGGTCATAGTTTCATGGCTTGTTGTTTGACCCGGATCCGTTTACCCAATGATTTAACCTTTTCTTTTATCGTAGTAATTTAAATAATAAAATAAATAAAAGAGAAAAGTGCGAAACAATCCTATGTCTAAGTTGAATATACCAATCTAACTAAGTAAAATTAAGTGCATTTAACCTTAATATTTGGTCGAAAGTCAGAATTTAACCTTGGAAACCGAATTGTGGTCAAAATTCTTTAAAATGACCATTATACCCTTTTAAAAAATCTGAAATTTGAAAAACAGGAATAGATTATATTACCCTTCTTCTTCGCTAATTCTTCTTCATTTTCAGCAGCATATGTACCACGACCCTAACTCCGGCTCCTACGTACTACGACCGCAAGCCGTGACGCCATTCGCGGTGGAGGGGGCGATGGAAGCACATTCTCCACTCTCAGCGTGACGTCGTTCCGTCAGAGCGGAGTGGTGGCGCTCAAGCCCAGTACAACGCCGTTCAGTCGGAGCAGAGCAATGAAGGGGAGGATCCAGTCGCCGACGAAGCGAGATAAAGACGCCGATGAAGTGAGATGAAAACGAAACTGGGATGAGTTTGAACCTGGGGGTTTTCTGATTAGATGGTGGGTGGTGGAGGGATGGTGGCAAGTGACAGCAGTAGTGTCTTGATTTGGTAGCGAGTGGTGTCGAAATGGTGGTGAGCGGCGACACTGGGGTTTCTGATTTAGTGGTGGGCGATGGTTGGCGGAGGTGAGATGGTGGAACAGCGGTGGTGGGTAAGGGTAAAATAGTTCACACTACTTCAATTTTAAGCTTGTGATATTTTTGACCTTTTCAAATTGAGTAAAGTGCCAAAATAAATATAACTTTAGGTTGAAAGAACCAATATAATCCTTTAAAATCAGAAAGTACCAAAATAACCCTAGCTTTATGAAGTATGTGCCATTATAACCCTAGGAGGCGTTGACTCCAATTGTCAATGCCGAAATTGGCCAGTTTTTCAGTAATTGACAATTTTGCCCCTGAATTAATTTTTTTTAAAAAAAGACAAATAGATATCTGCTTTGTCCCTCCATCGCCGTTCTCCACCCTCCATCCCTACTACTTTGTCCACATCCTCCAACATAATTCTCCCAAACGGCCCCATCCCAATCAACTTATTAACATCCACTTTATGATGTTTCACCAACTTCTTAAGGGGGTCACCACAATCCTCTTCGGCCCACCAGTCGCGGCTACAGGTGGAACCGAGGTCGCAACTGGGGCTATAGTATGTGGAGCAATCGGGGCCATGGGCTGAGATTGGGATTGATTGTGGCCTTTAGCTTTGGCCTCCTCAATCTCATCCTTGGTCTCGGCTAAAATCTATAGCCTTTTTCACTGTGGCATTCTTCATCGTGGTGTTCCCCAAGTCGATCCCGACGACCTTTAGCACCACCGTGGCGGCGGCGTCAGAGCATCGTCTGAAAGGTTTGGTTCTTTGGGAATCAAATAGATAGAATTACCGGTGCTCTGGTTCTTTGGCCAGTTACTCAGCGGTGGAAGAATCCACGACGGCGACAGAGATGTGGAAACCCTAGGTTTGGTTCCCATAGAGGTGTTAGATGGCTGGGATGTAGGGGTGGTTGGATGAGAGAGGTGGAGGGGATGTGATAGTGACTGAGAGGGAGAGGTGGTGGGGATAGTAGGTGAAATCAGGGCATTTCAGAACTTTGGATTACCGATACGAATGTAGGTCATCCTTCATCCCATACATCTATACCCAAGTTTGAGATATTTGTACAGATACATGGTGAGGTTTGTATTCTTAGTTTTTCTTCTTTCTCGTGGGCGAAAAAAGGGAAAAAAGAAGAGAAAAAAGTTGATTGATTTTGTATAATCAGCAAGTGTAGAGAGTTAAGAGCATTGCAAAAATCTTTTATTAAAAAATTCTTTGACAATTTGTTACACTGTAGTTTGGTGGTTGGGTAGTAAACATAAGAAACTGGGTTCCTATGTTAGCCAGCATTACAAGGTTTTGGTTGGCAAAGTTTAACCTTTGTATGTACTGTACAACATTTGTAGCATAACTTCGTGGCTAGTGAAAAGAAAAACGAGGATTCACAATTTAAGGTACCCAAGTTGTGTATATTTTTCTTATGGTTCTGGGTTCAATATTCAGTAATTGTGTTCTTCTGCTGAAGTTGAAAAAGTGAAAACAAAATTATGGGTTTAGCTGCAGAGCTTTCCAGTTGCTATGATTGTTATGTCATACTCAAACTCGCACGATCATTTTTTAGCCATGGCGGATTTATAACTTTTGTGGAGGGACATTTTGTTGATAGACAAGTGTGAAATATTTTCAATTTAACAATATGGTTTATTTACCTGAAAATATAAGTGGGGATCGATAAATTTTCTAAATGATGACCTTAAATAATTATTTCTTGGGGTAAAATGGACACTTGCATGTGCATGTTTTATTGCTTAGTGGTAAAACTACATGAGCCAAAAAAGTGTTATTTTATTAAAAACAAGACTTTTGTACCCAACAAGCATGGGAACTGGGAAGTATATGCGGGAGGATTGAGAGGATTTTTTTCCTTTGAGATGAGAGGATTTTTTTTCTTCAATTTTAATATCAGAGGGGTTTGGTAGAATTTTTTTCATAATCACCTCCGCTAACTTTCACTGATTTTCTTTCTGGCGAGAACTAGAGGTGGTACCACCACTACCAACAAAAGTACGAGTTTGCATGGGCAAGTATGTATCGAGTATGTACTCCCTCCGATTTTCAAATATTGACATTCTTTTCATTTTATGATGGTTTTTTTATATTGACAATTTTCTCTTTTGGCAAATCCTAGATTATTTTCATCCACTTAATTTACTTTTTGTCTTTCCAATTCAACATTCACCACTCATTTCACTTTTTAAAAATCTGTGTCAACTTGCAGGGAGCCAATATTTGAAGACCGGAGGGAGTATAAAAGAATGTACCACACACACACACATATATATATCACCTTCTAAAAGTTGTTGAAAGTATAATACACAAAGTCTTATTGAACAGTGAATAAGAAATTAATTGTAAATGTATTTTTAAAGACTTTACAATGGAATATTACTATTTACTTACCCTAAACTTTGTTAGCTTACACTCATGATTAAAAAGGAGTAACATCTAATCCCACTACACTATGTTAAACTTTTATATCATGTGGTATTGGTGATAAAAAACTACCATAATAAAGATGTTTTTCGAATACAGGTTACCAAACACTTAGGTGTAATCAAATTTCATAAAAAATACTCTACGTGAACCTAATCTATTACACAAGCCCTATTCTGTTATACGATAAAAAGATTATAACGATACACAATAAAAAAAATTAGAGAACAGTGCTTTTATAACCTTACCTACTTGATATAAGTGTCAATATAATCCTCAGATAATTTTTAGTGCAGATATAACCATACCTAGTTGATGTAAGTGCCAATATAACCCTCAGACCCCATTTCC
>JAULKJ010000007.1:5100959-5116027 GCA_032355405.1 Rubia balearica
GCACTTATATAAATTAGGTAACGTTATAAAACCACTTTTTTCTTTTTAAATATTCAATCTGTATTCATCAATTTAGAATAAACGTCGTGTTCTTTGCACCGACCAAACCGTGTTTCACAACACATGGAATAGGCGACAATCACGTCAATTAGTTGAAAGGCTCCTATGGTTGAAAATTGAAATAATATAGAGTACTCCCTCTCTCCCACATCTCTTTCTACACTTCTATTTTTAAAAATATTATTTTCAATCAAATTTTAACTACACATTCAAATAGCGACATGGACAATGATATTTTCGTATACAGTATTGTTTAATTTATCATATAATATGTAATTTTTAAATATCAACTATTTATTTATAGTTATTATATATAGATAAATATATTTACAATAAGAAAATGTTTATTCATGTTGAGCAACGTGATAATAATTTTGGTAAAAATAAAGCAGGAATACAGGGAGTACTCCTAACTGGCACGTGAAATGTGCATGCTAAACATTTTCATACTCTACTTTTATTTTATTTGAAGGAAATTTGACAGCCTATTGAAACCAGGTGAGTGATTAGCGTTGAATTGAAATTACATGGATCTGAATTAATGAGAGAAGGTTCATTTTTTTAAAAGTTCAATAAGGATGTTCTTCCCTTTTCATTAAGCACACTTGTTATTAAAATTAGCTTACATTAAATTGCCCGTATACTTATATTAAGTTGTCCTAATGTTTAAATCAAATTGCACACAAAAAGTTACCATAAAAGCGCTAAACATCATATTACAAATTTGTAACTTTTATGTATAATCAAATAGAAATGGTACATAGTAAGATAAAGGGACAAATAATGGCAATAGTTTCGACTTGTTCGGCTTGAATAAGCCGGCTATTGGCAATATTCAAATATTAGTCATCTTCTCACAAACCTTCCAAAACACAATCCTACTCGACCTCTAAAGCAACCAAAACGAAAATGGAACAACCCTTGAAGTGAAAAACCTGGTTCACCTCCGTTAAATTGAAGTCCTTTATAGAAAGTAGGAGATGACCCTGGTCATTTTGGTTACCAAAAAGTTTTTTTGTAAATGTAAGAAAAATGAGGAGAAAGTAGAAAAGTCTCTAACACGACGGTGATCAATTTTTCAATATGCTCAGTTTACAAATCTAGACATCGTCAGAGACGCCAAAGGTAAGTTTTCACTATTACCTTGACTCGAATGTCTCCTATACCGACATACAGACCATATCAGAAGTCAACTAGGTTTAACCAAGCAAAGGGAACCGTAAAAAAAAACCTAGAATTAGCAGAGAACTGACAAGACTAAATATTTTAGCAAAACAATCCAGCTTTTAAGAACTAATCCCAAATAATTATGAAAATGAACAAAGAAAACACGTAAATAATTAAAGACCTCCCACCTTGAAAGGGGGGGGGGGAAAGAGAAGTACCCTCGTCACCATGATATCTCCAGAAGGCCCGACTCTGAGTTGACCTATTGCAGACTCGTCCTTGAGTTTGACCGAGTTGGCCGTTATCTTAGTTGGTCAGCACATGTCCGGTAGACTCAGTAGAAAAACATAGAGTTCTGAGAGGGAGGGGCCCACCTCCGACCCGATTAAAAAAACCATCAAACCCGACTCGGCTCCGATTTGGGAGAATCTGGTTCTTGGTATATAGCAACAGTTTTTTTCGGAAGTGTTTTAAGTTGGTTCAGGTACAAGTACAACCTTACAATCCCAGCTTCTTTAAGTTGGTGTAATGCTACTGCATACTATTTCTTCTATCATCAAATTTATTTTTTTGAAATTTTTTTAAACTGTGGATGACAGGAGTATTTGGGAATCCAACCCTTTATATTGATCATACTGGCCAAATAACCTACATTTCAATAATCTTTACCTCATGACATGAGATGATCCCTTTTATGCAAAGGCACTAAATAAATATTACAATTTTAATAATATCAAATACGTGAATAGATACATATAGTTACTAACTAAATATTATAATAGTAATCAAGTGTTAACAGCCCCAGCACAAATTTATGATCCAAGACAACACACTAGCATACATACACACTACTTCCCTCCTTAAGCCTTTGTAAGAAGCTGCCAATTTGCTAAGCAGACTCACCTGGCGTTGTAGTATCCTTGCGCTCCATCTCTACAACCGTAGCACCACCAGCATTGCCGGTACCGGGTTGGCTTCCTTGGTTAGATAAGCCGTTCAGCGCGGGCTTCAACCCCTTGTTGCGCTTCGCCTTTTGAGCCCAGCCGACTAGGCCAACCTGAATGTGCTCTTCAAATATCGACTTCTTGAAGTGAGTCCCCATCTTCAATGAAGTGAAGAGGGATTGAGATGAACGATGAGATGTAAGAGTTAAGATCAGTAACAAGATTTCAGCAAAAGCTTACCTGAGTAACGATAGCGTAAAGCGGCAAAGTGCTGTAGCTGCAGAGTACCTGGATGAACACCCTGCAAAGCAACGAAATTGCATGAACAAAGAATCTTCTTCAGCTCAGCATTGTTTCTTATCTAGATCACCTTTACCCAATGACAAGCCTAGGGACGATGAAGCGGACTTGCCCCATGATGCAGGATTGAAAACCATATTGAACCTACAAAATGCCGAACATTTGTTGTTATCGCGGCAATGGAAGCTGGACTTGTAATAAGTCTGAGGGCTAGGGTGAAAGATGTTGCTACCCATATCCAAAAGAAAAATGCTATCTCAAATGCATTTTGGAAGAGAATAAAATGTATCAAGAACAGCACTATTTGAGGCCGGTGGAACCAGAAGTGGTTATCAGAAGGCTGCACCACCAATTCCCCTCGTATATCATCATGCTTCTCAGCTACCTCTTGAGCCAGTTGAGAGATCACATGCTCCAACTTCGTCCCAACAGCAAGAAGCAACTGAAACAATTCAACCATCAGCTCGCGTAAATCAATTCGTCCAAGTCAATATCACGAGTTCAACCATTATATCTTGTCTAACGATAAATCAAGAACCAAAGAGAAAATGATAAGCATATAATGCCACTCACAACGAAAGGAAAGAATGCAATCCAAAAATAAGTATGCCAACCTGAAGAGCAATGGCATTTATATAAGTGGCGACTGTAAAAGAATACAGATCATACACAGTCCCATCACATCATGGGGGTATAATATTAACACGCCAATAGGTGTAAGGTGGCATACCGTTGAGATTCAGCAGCAGGAATATGATCACAAATACCAGCTACAATAGTTAATGAGATATCAGTACATCATCAAAGATGAATTTAGATTAAAACAAGTAAAGCACAGGAAATTTAAAACAAGAAACTTTCTGAAATTAGCTTAACTTGCCTTATGCCAACAACTGTCCTGAAATCAGCTTCTAGTGCACGTATCATGTACTTGTGACAAATTGAACTTCAGATTTCCCCTGCTGTGAGTCTAGGGGGAAAAAGTCAGACAAATCAAGAAGCGAAAATAAGGGGGAGGAGAATGTTAATTTATAATTGACTTACCATGATGAAACCCAATCTGAGAGCAACATAATCTGATTTCGTCACAGACCCATAAAACTGCTTACCAAAAGAATGCTGAAAGTAGAGGTGATAAGAGTTTAAAATATTACTATACATAGAAGCATCAATAAAATTCCCATAGCACGTAGCTCCTTTTAAAAAAACAAATAAGGGGCGAACTACTAGTTTTTTTTTTATTTGTTCTGGTTAATGAATGTTGTGGGGAACATAATGCCGAGACACAAAGCTTCCCTTCAAAACTTCCTCCACAATACATTACACGGTGAATGTTGGTTCCACATTAATGGCATCTAATACTTCCATATACACTTTCTAAGGCAACATCTGCTGTCATTACAGAACAGAGAAGGACATTAGACATGTAGGTCCAATAAACTTGCTTCTAACACCAGAACCAATAAAAAAACAATGAAGTTACAACTTAAAGACCATAATATTATACTGAAATTTTGTGTTCTGTGTCTTGAGATTAAGCTCAATTGAGAAGTAGTGCTGACAGTGAGACAAGATTCATGTATGAAATTTGATTCATTTACACGGGTAGGAAGTACGAAATGGCTTACCAACCAACTCAAAATAACAGATAGAAAATCCAGACCGAGGAATCGGTTCTTGATGAAATCATGATCCTGAACATGAGTGACCATGTGTCTCCGCTTCAACACTGCATCAATTTCCAGTAATTAGATGGGAAACTATAGCCAAAGGAAGTTTATTCTGTTTTCGTTTTTTTTGTTATATTAAAGGAGAGTCCGCATATGTGATAGTTTCCTGATCAATCCGCATTGTTGACAAACAACTTATCTGTGCAAACTTTGCATGTTCATAGCCATGAAAAAATAATACTTTTTGGAGCTATAACTTAAAGATTCATAGAGAGAATCCCGTACCATGTTGAGTGTCAAAATTCTCTTTGTTGATAGCATCTTCCCAGTGCTTCCATCGGCGTATCTAACATATCAGATCTGAATAGGTGACTGAATTCTGGCTGTATTCTGAAGGAGCATAATAAGGATTATGAAAAGATGGAAATGAAGAACTCACCTGTGCTCCTCCAAACAGAACGGTGAGAACTGAAAATGTCACATGCACTACAGCTAAAACAAAGATGAAGATGTGCAGATGATGCAAGGCCTCAAGTGACAGTAATGGGACCTTACCCTGCAAAAAAAGGAGTGTAAAAGGCAAAATTCACCGAGATTGTATTTCCCACCTCAGCTCAACTATCATGTGTCTAATAGCAAGATTAAGCTACACTAAGATTACGGTTAGACAAATAAAATTTCCGCGAATACATGTGGAAAAAGTACGTGTCTATAAGCATGTCCTCAACAGAACAGTTTTCCGTCAAAATAAAAAATGCATGAGCATAATTAGAGCGGCGATAAAAAATTCTATGGAAGTGTGTGCATTTAAACCCCACGCTTACAAATTTTTGAAGCGCGAAATAGAATCTCAAACAAGCGTACGAAAATGAACGAGGACTGCCTTTGAGTTTTGCATATCATGGTAAGAGTATCAGACAATAATAAGTGAGGAAAACTGCATTTAAAACATTCGACTTGAATAGACAATTTATCAACACAAGATTTCATATTGAGCATACCTTCGCAGCACAATAGCCAGTAGCAGCCTCTTCCTCCGCGAGCAAGCGACAATGAACACTAGGTTCATGATTGGACCCTCCTTCATTGGATGAAGACTCCCGGTGCAATGAACATGGAAGGAGGTGTTGGACTGTTGACTCAGGCACACATATTTTAACCATACTACGTTGAGTAACTGTAAGCAGCAGCGATATAAAACCTAAGAGCATCAACTCTGCAACCATAAAGACATGCATTGATCAATATCAGATATACACTTCAAAGAACATTAATTTCGAGTTATCAAATGCAAGTGATTGGAAGCAAATTTGTGCATCAAAGAACTAGAAAGAGCATCTTAAGAATAAATGCGAAAACTGCCTCAATTCACATAAACAGTCATGTTTCAAACCTTTGTTTTCGTTCCACATAATAAGCGCAATTTGTACATCCACTCAAATAACTCAGAACAAAAAGTGACAATTGCGTAAATAGGATTAAGTGTCTTATTGGAGGAGAATAATGACCTTCTTTAACCTTCTGCAACGCTTGATATAGAGGTTTCTGATTCTTTTTCTTGAGATACTGCAAAATCAACATACTCTTCTTTCACTTAACTTAGAGGATGGGGATGAATGAAATCTTTCCAAATTGGGAATAAAACAAAATAGAAAGATGGATCATCAAAAAGGAAAGTAAACAGAACTTATCATCTCATTCGAACAGGACTGAAATAAACTGAATAGAACTGAAATAAAGTCAACTCAAAAGTACTCAGTAATAATACGAATGAATTAAGCTAAACTTCATAACACCAAAATTAACTGAACTGAAGGGGCCCTTGCTGGATGAAGAAAGTATGTTTTTGGTACTACCAATCTGATCTCAGTGCAATGTTATGATCACAGTAGTTAATTTTCACCCAAATGAACAGAGTAACATAATATCACATGTTTTTTGGCAAGCAAAATATTGACATCAGAAAAACGACAATTTACACAAAAGTACAAGATCAAGAATTCAAATAAAACGGGAACCCATCAAGCAAATGAGCTCGGGAATACTATTAATTAACAAAAAAGCGGGTACCTTTCCGGCGTAGTGAAGGCCGCGTTCGGAGGCGAGGGAGGCGAAAACGATGACGGCGCAGACGGCGGCCACCACCCAGGTGGGAGTGTGCTCCAAAGTATCTTCTCCTTCCCCTTCTCCACCGCCTGCCATTTTCGCTCAACCCAGCAACGAGAGTGATGAGGAAATTTCAATGGAATCAATGTGGAAAGATTCTGTCACAACTGCCGACTTGATCGAGGAGTGAACGCAAGAACTGGTAGTGGAGTAGCTAAGCAAGTCGGTGTCCAAAGTAGTACTCCCTCTTTTTTAAAGCTGCACCAAAATTTCTTACGGTCTATTCTACTCCATTCCGATTTTCGGCTCAGTTTGACTACAAATATTTTCAACGCAGGTTTCGCTAGGTTAACGGACATCATGTGTTTATATTCTCCGTAGCATTTAGCTTCTTAAAACTAAAATTTTATATTACTCTTATTGTTGTAAGAAATTGAAGCTATTGCTGATTAAATACACCTTGCAAAAATTTTCAGATTTTTTTTGGGTCAATGCTTTTTGTATTTGACCCATACTTTTATCTGTATTTGACCCATACTTTTACATGTTTGAAGGTATAGTAAATGAAATAAGTGAAGAAAATTAGCTTGGAAAGGAAATGAAATAAAAAGTGTGCCAATATTAAAAAATAACAAAAAAGTACAAAATACAGTAAAATAAATGGGTATTAAGTAATAAAACAATTCTATCCCATTATCATGTCTAAAAATAAAACTTTGTTATGCTATTAATATATGTAATCATGTATAATGTATAATGATATTAATATGTGTATTTTAACTATTAATATATGTAATCATGTATAATGCTATTAATATTTGTATTTTAACTATCAATATATGTAATCATGTATACTGAAAAAGTATATTAATATATACCAATTGCATAATTTTGATGAATGTAAAATTATGACGTTTAATAATAATCTTGTTATTATAAAAAAAAATTGTCCCTTACATAGCATGTTTTACCATCTTTTGATCCCCGAGAGCAAAATCATGTTTTTTAGTACCACACAAATTTAAAGTGAAATTTTCGGTCCCCAAAACCAGATTTTGGGTGGTTTTCAGACTGAATTATTTTTTTGGTCCCCTACATATCATCTTTTACTATGTTTTGATCCCCGAGAGCAAAACCATCTTTTTTTAATACCCCACAAATTTAAAGTGAAAATTTTGGTCGCCAAAACCATATTCCGAGTGGTTTTCAGGTAAACCGAAATCAAAGGGTTTTCAAGTAAACTAAAATCAAATGATTTGTTAGGTTCCCAAAACCAGATTTTGGGTGATTTTCAGGTAGTTTTCATCTATTGGTCCCCAAAACAGATATTATTTCCTATATGGTTAGGGATATTTTCGTAATTTCACTTATTAAAAACAACAAAAAATAAAAATCCACAACCCTTTGATTTTATATCGTCGTTCTGCTCGCTGGTGAAGAACGAAGTCGATGAAGGCGAGCGGAGTCGGTGAAGGCGAGCGGAGTCGGCGAGTGACGGGTGGTTGGGATGGGTGGAGGCGAGGAGGAAGGGGGGGTTTCATATGCCTAGGTTGAGCCTTCCGATTCGAAGAATAAATGGTTCAAAGAGGGATCGAGGGTTAAGAATTCGACGGTGAGGGCGAGGGTGAAGAATAAATTGGCGTCGTCTCCCCCGCCACTTTCCGCCGTTGTCTTCATTCGTCCCCATTGCCATTGCTTCTTTCATGTATCGTCTTCTTCATACACGCAAGTGGATCCGACGCACCTGATCGAAAAGAAAAGCAACATCGTCGCCTAGCTCACCTGCGCATCGCATCGCCGTCGCGGGAGCCTCGCAAACCCTCGAGCAATCATCGATCGCAAACTCGCTGTGGATGCGCCGCCATTGCCCCAAAGTCCTTCACCGCAAAAGCTCTACCTCTCATCGATCTCACCGAGTGCGGTTTGTGTCGATCAGAAGCAGAAGAAGAAGAATCGCTGGTTGCAGAGAGTTTGCAGTGCGAAGAAGAAGAAGAAGATTGGCAAGCGCGGTGGTTGCCGATCAGGCGCGGTAGTTTCCGATCAATAGCGCCGTTCTAAAAAAGAAATGGAGAAAATAATGCCGGTTTACCTGAAAACCACCTGGAATATGATTTTTGGGACCAAAATTTTTACTTTGAATTTGAGGGGTACTAAAAATATGTGGTTTTGCTCTCGGTGACCAAAACATGGTAAAGGATGCTATGTAGGGGCATCAAAAAAATAATTCAGTCTGAAAACCACCCAAAATCTGGTTTGGGGGACCAAAAATTTCACTTTAAATTTGTTGGGTACTAAAAAAATGTGATTTTGCTCTCGTGGACCAAAAGATGGTAAAAAAGGCTATGTAAGGGAACAAAAAAAACAATTTATTCTTATATTTATTTTTATATGTGATCACTTTAACAAAATAATAATTATTTTTTGCATATTTAGTTGAGAAGGAGTATCTATAATTGTGAAGTTGAATTTTGCTCGGTGGTAATTGGCGACGCACAACACCATCTCTCATCCCTGTCTTCTTCCTCGTCCGACGATGCCATAATGATGGAGCCACCGTCGAAAACCAAATCTCTCTCATACATTTAGACACTCAATAAAGAGCGTCATAAAGATCTAAATCTTTCTTCTAAACCTAAACTTGATAGAACTCCATTCGATCCAAAGCCACAAATTGATCATTTAGGAGACCCGGGAGTCCACTTTACGGATTTAGAATGTCAACGCCTTGAAGAACCTTTAAAGATGACACCGGTGGGCAAGTTCTCCCGCAGTCGACCTCAATTGGATAAACTCGAGAAAGATTTCCAAATAGTAGGTTTCAAGGGGAATTATGAAACCTCTCTGCTTGACAACCATAAGGTTTTGATTAAATTTACTTCACATGATGATTATTATCGATGTTGGTTACCTAAATGGGTGCCTGGTTTTAACCCTAATACTGATTCCCCAATTGCCCCAGTTTGGATTTCTCTTTAAGGTTTACCTTAATAATTTTTTTACTGCTGGACAATGGTGTCAATTGGAAACCTAATAGGTACTCCAGCTAGAGTAGACAAGGTAACCTTAAACAGAACAAGGCCAAATGTTGGTAGAGTCTGTGTTGAAATTGATGTAACAAAGACTTTAATTGAAAGATTTTGGCTTAGTTTCAGAGAAATAGGGTTCTGGAAATATGTGGCGTATGAAGGAGTCCCAAATTATTGTACTAACTGCCTTAAATTAGGCCATTTAGCTTCCATTTGCATATTTTACAAGAATGCATCAAAATTCACAGCTTGGAGGCCAAAAAAATCATATAATAAGCCCAAACCCCCAGGAGAACAGGGAAGGAACAAAGGTAAAAGGGTTGGCAATATTTTAGGATTGTCAACTAAGGAAAAGGTTTGCATTCCAGTTCAACAAAATAATAATTCTAAGTTGATGTAGACTTTGCAAAAATGAAATTCTTAAACAGATAACAGCAACAAGGAGGATTGTGTCACTCGGACAGTGACCTCAGCAATCAAGTTCTCAAGATTTATCCCTTGTTCAAGGGAGTCAGGTTTCCTCTAAAACACAGAATAATATTCTCTCTGACAATGTTAATCAGATGCTAAATCCTCAGTTGTTAAATCCATTTGTAGTTCTATCGGAATCACATGTTTTGTCTAAATCCTCAGTTACTAAAGGCTATGGTGAAAATACTCAAATTGAAATTTCTAGTTTTGATCTAATTGTTGAACCAACTGATTATGTACAAAATGTTAAATTAACTCATTCAGCTCCAAGTAGACCTATGGCTCAACCTGAAAACACATAAACAAAATTAAATGAAGTAAGAAAAGACTTTAAAGATAACTCTCCTTCCGGGAATAAACCTGCAACATTAATACATTTTCAAATCCAAAGAAATCAGGTTCAGAAGGTTCAAAAGTTAATATTATTGAAGTTTCTGAGCAAGCGATACATAATGACAAGTTCATTGAGATAAATGGAAGTGATTTTCCTCTCCTCACTTCAGGTTCCAAAGCCAATAACGAATTGGAACTAAACTCTTATGAATTTTCAACTGAAACTAATATTGAGAAGGAATTATTAAATGTTCTGGATATTAAAAAAAGTCTAACATACTCTCAGATTTGATTCAATAACCTTATGAACTCAGTAGAACCTACAGATAATCAAGACACTGCTGATCAGAATACTAAAACTACAAAATATAGCAAGAAAAATTATACACAAACTCCTAAAATAGTTTCAACCGTTCAATAACGATTCCCTCTAAATCTTCCCAATGATAAGTTTTAAATCTTGTGTATGGAATGCTAGAGGTGTGGGAAAATCTGCCACACAAAGAAGAATTAAAGACATTAAGAAAAGACATAAAATCAACATTGTTACCATAATTGAACCAATGTTGGAAGCTGAATCTATTCATAATTTAGCCTTCCAAGCAAACTTTGAAAATTATTTCTCTGATCCAATTTGTAAAATATGGATTCTGTGGGACAAATCAGACAATGTAGAAATAATTTCAACTGATGAGCAATTGGTCTTAACAAATCTTAAACATCAATCCATTTCAAATGTGTGTACAATAGGTTTCATCTATACTTAACACACAATAAAAGAAAGAAAAAAAACTTTGGAACAAAATCTTATCTCATAAAAATCAACCATTGAGATTAATAGGTGATTTTAATGTAATAAGTTCAATGGGAGAATACTTTGGACCTTCAATACCCGATCAAAGAAGCATTACAAATTTTAACCACTTTAAGTCCCAAGCAAATATGTCTCCCATTCTCACTTCAGGTAGCCTTTTTACATGGACATGCATAAGACCTAAAGGTCATGTTTGGAAATGATTAGACAAAGGTATATCAAATCAACTCTGGTTTGATATTTTTAAATCATCTCACATTCAAACTTTAGTAAGAGAGCAGTCAGATCATGCCCCTCTACTATTCATCATTTCTGAATCTCCAATTATCTCAAAACCAAAACCATTTAGATTTCATGAATGCTGGATTAATCATCAAACTTTTCTAAAATTGATTGAAGATGCTTGGAACATCCAAACAAACAAATTTGGTATGGAAAAGCTAACCTTCAAACTAATTTTTTTTTGAAAACTGCTTTAAAATTCTGAAATAAAAATACATTTGGTAACATCTTTGATGCAGTTAAAACATGTGAAGAAGAACTCCTCCAAATAGAAAATGAAATTCATAATAAAGGAAGCCCAGAAAGCTAAACAAATCTAAATAAGGTTAAAGATAAACTAACTATTGCTTTAAATAATTAGGAAACATTCTGGGAGCAAAAGTTAAGGATTAAATGGTTAAGGAAAGGAGTCGCCAAAAGAAAAAAAATTGCAACAATCAGTGACATCCAAACATAAAAGACAAGCAATCATGTCAATTAAGACAAGCTCTGGATCACGGGTACATCAGCAAGAGGAAATTAAAATTGAAGATGTAAATTATTTCTCTAACCTTCTTAAAGAAGAAAATAAAGATCCTTCGGGCATTAACACTACTTGGATCTTGGAAAACATTCCAAAAATTATCTCAAAAGAATGAACTCAGAATTAACTAAACCTGTAACAATGGAAGAACTCACTGATATAATTAAAAGTATGGATTTCCATTCAGTTTCAGGGCCAAATTGTTTTTCGGGCATTTTTTTCTAGACATTTTGGCACATTATAAGCTCTGATTTCCTCCAAGCAGTACATGATTTTTTTCAAATTTGCTTCCAATGCAAAAACAATCTCATCCACATTGATAATACTCATCCCAAAGAAAGAAGTTTGCTCATCTTGTAAGGATTATAAACCAATAAGTGTTTGTAACTTTACAAATAAGGTCTTATCCAAAATATTATCTGAAAATCTAAAACCTTTACTAAACTCTCTAATAAGTCCTAAACAAACAACCTTTGTTTCAAGCAGAGAAATTTCGGATAATATTCTCTTAGTGCAGGAATTAACTTCCTTAAACTCAAAGACTAAAGGACATAACATGATAATAAAACTTGACATGATGAAAGCTTTTGACAGGGTATCCTAGTCTTTTTTGTCTAAGTTACTAAGTCAAATCGTCTTTTCAAAACAAATAATAGACTTAATTATGGGAAATTTTAAATGGGCATATTTCTCCATCCTAATAAATGGATCTTCACAAAGATTCTTTCGGGCATCAAAAGGTCTAAAACAGGGTGATCCTCTCTCATTCATGTTATTTGTTCTGATGGCAGAGGTATTCTCCAGAAACTTAAATTTTTTTATTTCACTAATCTAACCTAAAATACTATAAACTTCCTAAACCCATAAAAAAGGTTACTCATATGTCATTCCCAGATGATACGGTCATTTGAATGAAATATACAAGAAGTGGTATCCAAACAATAATTGGCCTTTTGGGATCTTATGAAATAGTATCAGGGCAGAAAGTGAATTTTGAAAAATCTTCATTTTACATAGCCAAACATTGTCCACAAAGCACAATCACAAAATTCAAAGAAGATACAGGGATGATACAAGGGAACTTTCCC
Source organism: Rubia balearica (assembly GCA_032355405.1). NCBI lineage: Eukaryota > Viridiplantae > Streptophyta > Magnoliopsida > Gentianales > Rubiaceae > Rubia > Rubia balearica. Next base: position 5,113,744 of record JAULKJ010000007.1, read on the forward strand.
TTTAATTATTTAGGTTGGCTTGTGTAGGACGAAAAATGCTTATTTCACTAGCATGATTTCCTCCATAAAATCAAGAATAAATAAATGGCATAACAAGATTTTATCCCAACAGGAAAATTGGTTTTAATAAAACATATTTTTAACTTCTATTCCACTACACTTCTACCAAACATTGGAGTCTTTCACAACATGAGAGACACCATATGGTTTGGTCTATGGCCCGAAAGCCGTAATTCTGGCAGAAATTAGGCTTCCAAGCCCGAGTCTGATGACAGTAAACAATGACACGAACGAAGATAACCGTCGCTTGGACCTGGAATTGGTGGAAGAGAAGCGGAGTTTGGCCTCCCTCCATGAAGCTAAGGTGAAAGATAGGGTCAAGCGTTACCATGATCGAAGGGTGAAAAAAGTGCAGTTTACATTGAAAAAAAATACAGCAAGAGCTCGAAGAAACGTTGGCTGCAAATTAGGAAGGGCCGTATAGAATCCTCGAAGCCTACCCAGGAGGGAGTTATGTACTTGTCATGATAGACGGAGAACGATTACCGAGGAGATGGTACATTTTCAACCTTTGAAAGTACCACCGGCTTTAAGAGCACGTTGAAATTCTAGCTTGGGAGTAGCTCACCCAATCAAAAAATAGCTCTAGGCGACGACCAATGTTCTTCGATGGGAGACAATAATTGTATCTTGCTGATGTGTCTGCCATACGCTGCATCTAGTTATTCCCAGTTTTATACACCTTGTATTGTAACTGGTTGATCTAATGAGAACTTGTTGGCCGTCATATTGTCTGTAAAACAACTCACTTATGCGTAACAGACGAAATTTGACATTCGCTCTCTTTTCAAAAAGACGAAGAACATGCTTATAAGCAAAACTCTTACATCTAACGGAAGAAATTCAACATTAATTCTCTCGTTGAAAATACGAAGAGCACGTTTATAAGGGAAACTCACTTACGTCTAACAGACAAAGTTTGACATTCACTCTTTTGGCGAAAAGACGAAGAGCATACTTATAAGAAAAACTCATTTAACGGAAAAAGTTTGGCATTCACTCTCTCACCGAAAAGAAGAAGAGAAGGATCATAAGAGAAACTCACTTGCGTTGAACAGACGAAGTTCGACACATATGTCAAAAAGAGCGTAGTTTCAGCTATACTTAAAAGGTTAAAGCCGCCCTATTCAAACTTCAATAAAATAGAGACGTTCTCACATCGGAAGGAGGTTATTCCTTTTATGAGTTATTATTCACATACATCTAAAGTTACAAAATAATTGAATCACATTATAAAGTCACAACATAAAGTACAACACGATTAGTCCGACCACTGATTTTTCTCGAGATTTATCCCGGTAGCCTACTCGAAGAGTCGGTTGACTTCACCCTCATAAGCCTCGGGAACTTGATAGGAATGCCTTTGACATGGAACTAAGTCCCCAAAATGCGAGGAAGTCCCTGCATCATCACTACCATGTATAGAATGAGCTCCCTCGTCGTCAACCCCATAGATAATCGTCGGAGTACCTTCTTTGACAAGCCTATCAGCTTGCGAAGTTTTCTTATTGGAAGGTGTCTTGGCTTGTGAAGTCTTATTTTTAGGCTTCTTTTTGGAAGGCTTTTTCAAAGTTTTCTTCTATGTGGAGATCACTTGTCTAGTGCTAGCATTAGCTGTCATGCACTCCAACCATTCTATAACAACGTCGTACACCGCATAGTGAGAGTGCTCTCTATCCAAACCTTGTTCCATCGTGGTGTTGGATGTGTCGCACAAGAATTTGGGAATATCATCGATGAAGCCCATGTCAAGAACCCCATGAGATAACCCATAAGCTCGAAGGCTGTCGGAGAAAGCTCTGATGGTAGAAGTCTATTCTATCACTTCATCTTGAAGCTGAGTATTCTGGGTTGCAAGCTCCCCCACATACTTGAACGTTGTCATCAATTATCTTCTGCAACCTGGATATCTCTTCTTTAAGGCGCTTATTTCGCTCCACCATTTCACTGACTTAATCTTCAAATTTTCTAGCTTCTTTATGATGAAATTTGACATTCTTATTCAATGATAAGGTTCAAATTAGCTTGCGTCCATGAGGCAATGGTACAAAGTGGATACTTGCTCATCATCTCACACAAGGATTGCATGCCTCGTCCACCACAGTGAGGGAAACAACTGTGCGGCCAGAGGTTGGACCCTTTTGTATGAAATTATACCGGAAATTAAGCAATTGAAATTCGGAAATTATAATTGCAACAAGCATGCATCAAAGTAATAACTGAA
>JAULKJ010000007.1:5152119-5166425 GCA_032355405.1 Rubia balearica
ATTGGAGACGTGGTTCGTGCTATTGTGAGTGAGCACCGCAATGAGTTGGACCGCCTGAATGCATACATTCAAGGGGGATACTAGACCATGATGACGACGACAAGTGAATGCATGAAACTTGTAAATATTTCGCCTCCTATGCACCTCTATGCATGCAGTTCTGAATTCACCTACGTTGTAGGAATAATAATAGCTTGCACACTTCAGGCCATTTGGAACCCTCTCTTTAGTGTTTTTTTTCTTCTCACCAATGCATTTGGTAACTGGTGAATAAGATGTAAGATATCTGGCAAAACTGTCGGTTTGAAGCGACAGAAAAGTTGTCAAGATCCAAGAGACTTGAACCTTTTTTCCTCCACTTAATTTTATGGCATTAGCGGACGGATCTTACTATTGCTTTGTCAACAGTGTAAGGGACCAGGGGAGTTTAAGTCGGCTCGTTTAAAACAGAGTCCAGAAAATGAATGTTAAGAGGGTTGTGGATACAAGTTTAAAGACTTAAGGGACGTACTATATGAAAACATTAACATCTGTTACAGAAATTATCGTATGAGATTCACCCTTGCTTAATTGTTCAAACATTACTAAATCATCTAGTATTATGAAATGTCATTTACTTCAAACTAGCTGGAGTAACAATGAAATAATTATGAAAAATGTCGAGTTCTTGCTTGGATGGGGGTTAGTAGTAGAATTTTGGATGCTGAATAGGGCAACCCTAAAAACTGGAAACAAAGGGGGACAACTGGCCTGGATATGGATAACTGTGGGAGGACAACTGGCCCGAATATGGATTTCGTCGGGGGAATTGTGGCGTCACATAAGCTCATGTACAAGTGTGCAAAAATGGCACTCCCCCAACTAAACTGATGAGCCATATCTAAGTCCATGATCGGCGACAAGCACATGAGAGGGATCTGATACCCTGAAGTGTCAGACATGGGCATTCCACCAAGCAAGTGCAGAATGAATGAATACCCTCGCCCGCTGTTGGCAATCAACATCTGTGGTATGAATAGGAAGTGGACTGTGCTATTCATCACCCAACCAAGAGGCTTTTATACGACCTCCCCTGATGGCATCCAAGGGGGGTGTTGCCCCTAAGAAGTCGGTGCATACGGTCTGCCACTCAACCGCCATCATTCTCTTGTCATGACCTGTGACGGGCATATCGTCGATCGCTAGACCCCAAATCACACCCACATCCTGCAAAGTGACAGTTGCCTCGTCCACTGGAAGATGAAATGTGTGGGTCTCAGGTTTCCAGCGATCGACCAACGCTATGATAAGCGAATGGTCATTCTGGATTGACGCTGAATCGAGGAGGCCCTGGAAGTCTACCGCACGAACGTAACGCAGGACACCCTCAGGGATCTCAACATCCCAACATGCCCCATCAAGACGTTTGACCTGTAAGGTCGTATCCTCCAAGTCACCGTTGTATATTTCCCGTGCACGATTCTCCATGCATAGATAGAGCAAATCCTCGTCGATTGGTCCCGAATGATCCTTGGTGTATCACTAAATAAAATGAAAGACGCGTCATTAGCTAGTGAAACACATAGCACAAGATGGCAGAATATGGTTGCAACAGACAACAATTCATATCAATCCCTCCCCTATGATTTATCAAATACTTATCGAGGAACAATAGTTAAAGCAATGAATTGTCATGGTAATATAACAACACATATATGGTCACAGTATAGTAAATGCACATAACGTAATATTTCTCAAAGCTCAAGTGTCACGAAATACACAGTTTGCTATCATTGAAAACTAATGATTTTGAGAAAAAATCATAGCTAAACATTGAAATAAACTCAGTACTACAAACAGTACACTATCAGGACGCCGACCATGCACACCTCCATGATCACCAGGTAGCCTCGTCCATCTGATTCCTTGTCCCTCTCTTCGCAAATTGGCCACGTCTCCTATTATAAAACTTCTCGATGTCGGGGACCAACCTCCAGTCAGCGGGTTGCCATAATGAAGGATCTCTGAAAGGCATGAAATCGGAACTGTATTGTGATACGAAGGTGGCCGTGTGATATGCCTTGTCACAAAGGTTCATGGGATCGTCACGCCTTTTCCTGCAAACAGCCAAAGCATGGGAACAAGGCAGCCTAAAATTTTTTCACTCTCGACAGCTACACTATTTTTTTGAGTATTTCACAGTGTAGTGTCGTTCACCCACGATGTCGCCGAAGGACCTTTTCTAAACTCTATAGATCTATAAATTACGATCTTACACGTTGACAATATGTCCCTGCCTCCAACTGTCGTTCCTCTCGAACTTCTTCCAAATCCTGCTCGGCAAAAGAGAACTGCCAAAAAACAAGAACATAGAACAGTTTACTTCCTGTCCAAACACATGTAGATAAACTTGTGTGACGTAAATGTACCTCCAGCTAGTTGCTTCCATTAACCTTTGCGCAAACATTTCGATTGTTCTTTCGAAAGTTGCGTTAATACAAGCAGTAATCGGTAGATGTCTAGCCCGCCTCAAACAATTTTTGTAGCTCTCCGACATGTTGGTTGTAAGAATACCCCACCGATGGTTTCCATCGAAGGTGAGACTCCACTTATTGCTGTCATGTTCTTTCAACCATTCCCAGGCAGCGGGTTCGAGCTCCTCCAACTCTGCCTTGTACTCTCGCCACTTCCGTTCTTGTCTAGCACCACTAAGCTGCCAGACTAGAGACTTCAGATGCGCATTTTTTAGCTTCCCATTTGCCGCACTGAGGAAATTAGACTTAAAATGCCTCAGACAGAACCGGCGGTACCCTGCAGGCTCCATCCATCCATCCGTGTTTGCCATTGCATTCAAGATCCCCGAATGATGGTTAGATATAGCACATATGGACCTGGAATCATTACCTACCATATGTTTTTGCAAATTGACCATGAACCATTCCTAGCTCTCATGTGTCTCAGCATCCACTATCGCATAGGCGATGGGCAATACGCAATCATTTGCATCGTGCACAACAACAGCTAGCATCGTGGACATGTATGCACCTTCAGAAAAGTACCATTCACACTGATCACATGCCTGCTTTGGTGAAAGGCTTTGATAGCCTGACCAATACCCAAAACACGAACTTGAACTTCCTACACTCATGACCATGTACTCTATCAGGTATGTCTGCCCAAATCAACAACTGTGGTAGGATTAGCTTTGACCAGCTCATCCATAAACGTGGGCAGTCTCTCGAAGGATTCCTCCTAGGTTCCGAAGGCCAAACCAATAGCCTTCTGTAGACCGTACCACGCTTTCTTGTAGGATGTGGTAACATTTAACTCCTTCTACATATGCTCTATAACATCGCTAGCCCTGAAGGAGGGGTTGGTCTCAACCTGATATCGAATGGAGTGAGTTATCATCAACGATGTCACATTTGTGTTACCATCCGATCGGCCAGCACCAATACAAGAATGACTGCTTGCCCATTTGGTGATCTCTCACATCCCGTGGGAGGACTTCATGCTGGCTCTGACAATCCACAAACAATTGCCACTCCCGTCCACAACTTCCCTACATTTCGCGTACTATGTACGTGACTTGCTCTTCACAACCCGGTGTTCCCTGTTCATATTTGAACTCCACCTAGATATTGCCTCCACCAATTCCGGCTTAGTCTAAATTCTCATACCCAAATCAACTTCCCCAGTCGCTTGAACATAATTAGGAAGTATTCTGCCACAATCGGTCGGGTCATACCCAACTTTATCAGGACCCTCATAATCCCTAAATAATGCCCTGGTATTAGGATTCCACACTTGATGGAATGTAGTGGGAACATTGTTAATGTACACCAGAGAGCGATCATCATCCCCTGGATTCTAATCAGTTGATAAGGAATGACCATCTTCGCTTTCTGCTTCAAATTCCCCAACCTCATCATCCTCTCCATCCACATCAAAATGGCCCACACCAAGGTCACCACCACCACCGGGCCCATGCTCGCCAATTTTACCCACGTAATCATCGTGAAAGACATTGAATTCTTCATGATAACCACCATGTGGACCAGCATTTGTGAAAGGCTGAGAGCAGCCTGCCTGGACATACATTGTAGGTGACTTGACTCACTAACAACAAGAGATTCTCCAAAACCTTGGCAATAATCAGGTGTTGGAAAAGGAGGGCATGTTGATGAGGTATATTTCTGAACATTGCTCAACAACGACATGAATGTTCCCGGGCCAAAATCATCCGGATGTTCAAAGTTGGTCTCAATCCTCTCCAGCTTAATGTAAAGATCGCTGCCGAAAAGGACATTCCATTAACAGTATCAAAGAAGGTCTCCATCGACTGGTCATCTTCCACTTCATAACATCGATAATATATAGAAGAACCAATCATCTCAAGACAACGATAAAAGATTCTGACAAGAAACCACTCATATTTAATGCCAAGCCGTCTGACAATTAATTCAACAATTGAGAGTGACTGAACCTCCGCTTTACGGTCACATGTTTCTCAACTACGGGAGGATCATAATACACACCCACGTTCACATCATACTTAATCACACCCCCTCTATACAAGTACAATAACAAATTCATCGTACAACTGGAACGTAGTAGTACACAACGAATAATTGCCTTTGCAAAAGAAGAGTATCATTCAACATGGTAGATTATCATTCAATGATTCGAACTAAGCAACATCATAGTAAAACAAAATTTTCACATTCTCATCATAAAAAATGATACAAACTCATCCACAAGACATCGCTGCATTACATGAAAACATATATCACTACAACATCAACAATTATTCATCTAATATGTCTAAATCAAGACTCATTCAAATGAAACATACCTTCAACAAATAAGATGTGCACCTCCAGAGAACAGTAAAAATTCCTCAATATCGCACCCCAAATTTTCCCTACACCAGTAAAAATAAAAATATACGTACATTTCAAAATAATATCCAAATGCCATAAACAATCACCGTACATTTAACACAAATATTTACATTCAACAACATCAGTTAATTGATTTCCATAACGATTTTCAAACCAATGACATCATTTCAGAATGCACAATACTTATGCTCGGATCATTTTAAATCCAAAAAATCTCAAATAATATCCATTAAAAACACTAAAAGTTTTTGCATTCATTTCTATATATCAAAATATGTTTTCCCACACAACATGGCGAAAATTTTTACCGAAAACATTTTTGTTCATCCAAACAAAAAAATTAAACTCCAATAAAAGTCATACAACATTACAATGTATTTCGGACATTTCTCTTCAAATATTTTCGTTGTTCATACAATATATTGCTAAAAAGATTCTGCATTCATAGCTGCAACAAAAATAACATTTCCAATCCATTTCATACAATACAGAATGTATTCCACAATTTTCTTTTCAGATTTTTGGGTTCTTCAAACAATGTAATGCCTTTCAAAAAGAATACCCAAAAAAATACGTGCAATCTCCGTCTAAACGCCTCCGACAGAAGTGGTGCATCCTAATCACGCGCGGCTTCAAGGGGTGGCACGTGAAGGCCATGCGTGGCTACCTGATTGGCTTGTGCGGACGACGCGCTGGCTAGAAAACACCGTTTCGCTGAGAGATTCAGACGGCGAACCTAACGGAAAATAAAAACCAAGCAAAGGGGTCAATCAGAGGTAACAATACAAGCTAAAAAACATCAAAACAAAAACAGATCTAGCAAAATAATGAAACCTGCTCTTCTTCGACTTTCGGACAAGACGAGTGCCACGTGATCGGAGAACCAAATGGATCGGAAAATGGCGAGAACCTCACTTACGGTGCAGAGATGGAGCTGGCCAGATCGAGAAGAACAAAAACAAGTGGCAAAATCGGCAAGAGGATTGAGACAGGAAAAGCGAGGTAGAGGCTGAGAAATGAAGAGAAAAAAATGCATAAGAGAAACAAATCAGAACATAAATGAATCAGTAGAGAAAGGAAACCAAAAACAAAAGGACAAACTGAAGACGCATTTCCAAAATACGTCTTTATGTTCTGGTTTAAAAAAAAAGGAAAATGGCGGTCAACAGAGCAAAAGCAAGACGAAATGGGGGAAAACAAAAATGGTGAAGTCGCATTTCCGAAATGCAGGTTCTGCAAGGAGAAATTTTTTAAAATATAAAAATCTTGAGGACGCATTTCCGAAATGCATCCTCTCCATTTACATCAACCACGAGGCACTGTAGCACCAATCTTGGAATTTCTCGAAAAATGCCATCCTCTCAAGCTTATCAAGTATAAACATTACTGGACATTATGGAGTAACAATGAAATAAACATTACTACACGTCATCTGGTATCATGAAATGAAACCATTTATTTCAAACTAGTTGGAGTAATGATAAAAGAATTATGAATATGCCATCCTCTCAAACTTATCAGGTATAGAATGGCCTAAAAAAGATCAATTCTCCAAATGACATGCAAGTCCAATAAGGTATTGTAATGTCCCGTCTCTATATCCTCCTCTCACTTGAGGCAGGAGAAATGTTTCAGTAATAAAATCTTCCCAATTGGTAATGCAAAATTCGCTTGAATGATTGATCTTTGATCTTTGCCCTAAGCCCGTTCCAAGACCTACAAGAAACCAACAGAAGTTTAGGCAGGTAGGCTTTCAGTCGCACTTGCTCAGATGATCAAATTACACCTGAGCTTCTTGTATGGTATTGTAAACGTGTTTTGGAAACAAGGAGTCAGAGAACGTACCTCACTCACATGCTTCTCCTTCTTGATATATGGTCTTTGGTGGCTGATGGGACAAGTCCCGTCCCATCTGTCATTCTTGTTACACTTGGACTTTCCGTTGAAAGCTTGGGCCGTTCATTAGTTGTAGGGCCTGTGTTGTCGATGTAGGGGTTTCATCCCCATATCTTATCACTAATAGTTTTCATGGGGGCTTTACTTTTCTTCTCAGGACCGATAATTGCAGTCAGAAAACTATTTCCAACATCAGATGGATGCATAATATTTTCTATCTGTGACTTTGTAGCGCTTATCTTGTCTCTCCTCCTTTGTTATGCTAACTAGCCCTTATAATAAGATGGAGGGTCATCATTCAAATCGACATCCCTGTCTAATAATTCCTCCAGCGACAGTTTCTCGCTCATCTCTGATTTACCTGTCCACCATTCTCTCAAGTCATTTATGTCATAACTCTTCTTCCACTTTATACTACCAGCACCCCCTCTCTTAGTCGTAGACTTGACAACTGAACACTCCTACAAAAGTTTAGAAGGGATAGCTGCCAGAGATTGATGTGAAATCTGTGGTTCACTGGGATGGCCAGTCATCAAAGCTGAGGGATTTTCAATCTTAAAATACTTTGAGTCAGATGCATCAATGCCACAATCAAAAACACTTGTCACTTGTTTGTTCAGACAGTCAGCAATTAAATCATCCAAATCAAATTGAACTTGCTCAAAACTCTTTGCTTTTCCGCAACTTGAGCTGGACTTCATCTCCATGTACTGAATTACAAATGGAGCATTCTGAATAGTTTTCTTAACAATAACATTTTCCCAAAGGTAAGGCCTGAGCAACTTTCACAAGCTTGCTTAACAGTTCCTTATATATCTTTTTACACGTGACCAATGCCACATGCAATTTGTCTGCAATTCCTCCATATTCACCCTTACTCTATTCAGTTGAGAAACTAAAACCAAATAGCATCCACAACAGACACAGGGTGCCTCCCAGTGGTCAAACACCACTTCATCGAACACTGAATCAGAAAAACCCCTTGTTTCGACATCAACTTTGCATGTTCCTCAGACAGCTGAAAATAATAGATCATTGAAAAGAGCTAACAACATCATACTCAGGAAACTTCAGTTGGAGAAATTTCACAACTCAATTGATCATCTTTCCCATCTCACAACTATCACATCCAACCAAATCAGCCACCTGGGAAACAGACAATGCCTTGCTCTCTTTTGGAAACTATAACCATAGAGATCGAACTGGCAGGAATTTTGGAAATCATGGCCTAAGGTTGAACTACCAGTGTTTAATGGGGAGAAACTGCGGGAATAGATAAGAAAGTATTCAGGAATATGAATATTAGATTACAATATGAATATTCCTGTAATATTACTTGTAATTGTAATTAGATTAGAATTCTTTTCTAGCCTGATTTAGGTCTTCTGTACTAGTATATAATGGTACCCCAGAGTATGAATACAAACACACAATTATTACACCGTAAATATTCTTCAGAAAGTATGAGTGGAATCTTAATTTCTTTCAGGTACCAGACCCGTTGAAGGTTGACACCATGGAAATGTATCCGGAGAACAAAGCAGAGGTGTGGTTCCAGGGAGAGAAATCTGTGAAAATTGACTGGAGATTGGAGGAGTTTAAAGAGGTTGTAGTTAGATATTTGGAGAGCTAGGTGGATGAGATGAAGTGGATTAGTTCAACAAATTGATGCAGAAGGAAAGTGTGAGAAATTGCCATGAAAATTTTGAAGAACTCGGAACATCTGACATAGTTTCAACAAATTGATGAAGTGGATTAGTTCAACAAATTGATGCAGATGAAGTGGATTAGTTCAACAAATTGATGCAGAAGGAATGCTTTGTAAGAATCCTAACCTATCTTAAGCATATTTCAGTTCCAGCTTTATTAGTGCCTTGAAATAAGAATTGAAACCTATGGTGAAAATTTTAAATCCTAAATCATTGCAAGAAACTATGGGAATTGTGTAAGAACAAAATTTAGGTATAATGCTCAAGAAGAACATTAGAGATTGGCCTAATAATGAGTCAATTCACAAACCCGTGATGGAATGAAAAAATTGGAAAAGTTCAGAGTCTAATGATGATGGTAAAGGAGAGAATAAGAGTGGTAGTTTCAGAAAGATTAGTCCAAAAGAGATGCAGTACAAGAGAGAAAACAACTTATGCTTTAAGTGTGGGGAAAATTTTGGAGTAGGACACAATTGCAAGTTCACTCAGGTCAAGATGTTAAGTACTTCTGATCTAATTACCGATGAAGAAGTATTTGTAATGGAAAATGTATCTGGTGATGATAAAGACATGGAGAACTTGTCTGGTGTTTTAGATAATGTTGTTTTGAAAGCTTTGTTTTGAAAGACATGGAGAACTTGTCTGGTGTTTTAGATAATGTTGTTTATAGATCCTGAAATAGAAATGATTTGAAGCTCAGACAAGAGAAAACTCCAAACCTTTTCTGGTAGAAATTGGAGATGGAACTAAAATCAGTGGCAACTCTTATTGCCCAAAAGTATCTTGGCAGATTCAAGAACACCAATTAAACTATTATCTGAGAATATTTCCCTAGGAAGACACTGATATGGTTCTTGGATTTGATTGGATGAGAATGTTCAGTCCAATTACCTTTGACTTCTTAAACAAGAGCATTACTATATGGAGTCAAGGACTGAACTGGACTATATAAGGATCGAATGAAAGAGAATCTCTGAAAATGATCAGAGGATATGAAGCCAGGAAAATCACTAAGAAAAAGAAAAGAAAGTTATTACATGAAACTATGAAGAATTCTGATTACTATGAACATGGAAATTACAACTATATGCAGGACAGAAATGCAGATCCATCAGTTGGAACAGGAATGCAAGATGGAACTAAGGATAAGCCAACACAATTGCATTAGATCAGTGAGGAGTTATCTGTACTTGCAGAGATACAGAACATTCTTGGCAGGTATACATATATCTTTGAATTACCAAAAGGCTTACCACCCGAGAGAGATGTTGACAACAGAATTATTTTGAAACCAGATTCTGAAACTTTTTAGATCAGACCTTATAGAAAACCACATGCCTATAAAGTTGAGATAAACAAGCAAGTGAGTGAAATGCTCAGGAATAAGGAAATTCGTATCGGTAATAGTCCATACTCATCACCTGTATCGTTAGTTAAGAAGAAAGACAACACTTGGAGGCTGTATATTGATTACAGAAAGTTAAATGACATTCCTATTATTGGTGAACTGTTTCATGGTTCAAAACTATTTTCTAAATTGGATTTAAGGGATGGATATCATCAGAGAAGTGTTAAGAAGAAGATGTGACGAAAACAGCATTCCAAACACATAGTGGGCCTTTTGAGTTTCTTGTCATGCCCTTTGGATTGACAAATGCCCCAGTCACATTTCAATCATTTAAGAATCAAATCTTCAAGGATTACCTCAGGAAGTTTGTTTTAGTTTTTTTTATGACATACTGATTTATAGTAAGTCATTAGATGAACACATTCAACACCTTGAATTATGAATTTAATGAGAATCATTTATATGCCAAGGCTAGCAAGTGTGTGTTTGGGAAGCAGAAAGTGGAATATCTTAGGCACATTATCTCACAATTTGGGGTTTAAATGGATCCAAAGAAGATCAGTTGCATCATGGGATGGCTATGAAGACCCGAATGAGCACTTGTTGGAATTTCACCATGTATGAACCAATATGAAGCCGCTCAAAGTTTCGAAAGAAGATTACAACCTGAGATCATTTCCTTTCTCACTCCGGGACACAGCAAAGGATTGGTTATATTTTCTTCCACCGAGATTCATCACTTGTTGGATGGACATGAAACGAAGGTTTCTTGAAAAGTACTTTCCAGTTTCCAATTCCGCAGGTTTAAAGAAACAACTTTCCAAATTTCCCAAATGGAGAATGAGTTCCTTTACGAGTATTGGGAAGTTTCAAGAGATTTTTGGCCAGTTTCTCCTACTATCCATTCAAAGAAGGTGATTCGGTGTACTACTTCTTCGAAGGCCATTTTGACAAAATTATTTAACTAGCTAAAGTGGCATGCAATGGCTTCATAGCCAAAAAGAGTCCAAGAGATGCAATGGCTTTGCTCGAGGAAATGGGAAATGGAGGCAATTTGGCACCCGATCCCATGTGAAAACTTTAGATGAGCCAACTTATTCTCCTAAGTTAGAAGAGCAAGTTAAAGTACTTGCCTCGATGATGAAAGAAATTATGAAGGGGAGAGCACAAGTCAAGGTGCGTGACATATGTAGTCTTAATCATCCTACCGACACATGTACGCAAGTTATCGAACAATTTGAAGAGGTGATAGCGTTGGATTTCAATGGTGAAAATAAGCAAAAATTCGATAGGGAACAAGAACCAGGGTTTCAGGGGAACCAAGGTGGAGATCGACAAGATCCCTATGCAAATACCTTCAATCCTCGATACCGTGATCACCCCAACTTCCGTTGGCACAGGAAGACTCAAGGGTATAACCGAGGTGGACAACCTCAACCCTACCCAAGGGGAGAAAGGGCTTCCAACAATAACACTGCCTTGTACAAGTAGGACTAGAGAGAGAACTTAGATATGATAGCTCAATTGGCCAAGAAGAGCGATGTGTTCGTGAGCAAACAAGAAGAGAAATCGAGGAGCTTAGCACTAGAGACTTTTCGAGTATCAAGAATCTCGAAGTCCAAGTTGGCTAACTCGCCACTTTAGTTAGCCGACTTGAGGCTAGAGAATGCACCAAGTTGCCTTCCCAACTTGAGATAAACCCAAGGAATATTAGTGCATTAAAGCTAAAGAGAGAGAATGAGGCGCGCGAGCCCAAAAAAGATATTGTGAAAGAATATGATTTGATTGTGGAAAGTAACAAGGCTACATTTGAAGAGCGTGCAATGGTTATAGAAGAGGATCCCTCCAAAGTGCCCCCCACCACCAAGGCGAGGCTGATCCCTCCACCACCCTTTCCTAGTGCACTTAGAGGAAGGCCGAAGGTGGCAACCAATGAGGCACACATTCGTAAAGTCTTTGAGAAGGTCAAAGTTAGCATTCCTATTTTGGATGTGATTAAGAATGTTCCATCTTATGCTAAAATTTTGAAAAATGCATGTACTAAGAAAAGGAATAAACTAACTAAGATAGTAGGCCAACTGAAAATAGGGAGAGTAGCTACATTAGCTCATAGGAACTTGCCTAAGAAATGCGATGACCTTGGAATGTTTTCAATCCCTATTTCTATAGGTGAGCTTAAATAAACTAGGGTAATTGTCCAATTAGCCTATCTTTCCCAAGATTTTGGGTGGAAATGTAGGAAAGAAGTTCCAAGGACTCCACTGCAAGGACTACCCTTCTCATTGAGCAACTTTTGGAGAAACCGCACGTGCACGGAGAGGAGCCACTTCACTAATAGTACCGCAATATTCCACCCGGCTATGCGGTACGTGCAATGCCTCCTATCTAGGAGAGTACTTTTCCACGGAGAGATCTCGCAATACCCCAGCCGGGATGTCCAAATTCTCTGGGCAATGACCTCGGAAGGGAATTTTTACCCCAACATAGTGGGGGCCTTGATGGAGAAATGCTTAGCCGTGGGGAGGAAGAAAGGTGGCAAGATACCGATGAGAGGTATGGTCAGACTATTAGCTCAACATTTGGGACATTTACCCCTTCTCCATTCATATCGCAAACTTAGATCGTTCGAGGACAAGGTACACCATGAAAAAACTAGCATGGGCTTCAATGAATACTACCATTACCTCAGAGAACCGGTTCATTTTTGGTTGTACGATGACGCTTCCGTTTGCAGCTTCACGGTTCTTCCACAACCGGAGTGCACCGCCATCGACCAAGACACTTTATTGAATGACTTGTTTTTAGCACCCGATCCACAGTTTGAAAGTGAATTCTACAAAATATTATCAAGATCGGACATGAACGTTGAGGAGGAAAATGGTGAGATTCCATCTAGGACACCACCAACTCACAATCACATACCCGTGGACCTCGTTGACCAATTGTGCACCTTTGGGAAACAACTCGTGAGTTCAACCCAAATAATGCAAGAAGTCGGTCACGTGGTAAGAGGTATGAGTTTTCAAATGAAAGAGTTTGAGTTAGGCTTGACACGATGGACGACACCACGAGAGAATTGGGATCTAGAATGGAGTCTATTGAATGGTAAGTGAAGGAGAACTTTTCCATTGTTGATGGGAGAGCCGACATGCAAGAAGAGGTTATGGAAACATTTATTAAGAGGATGCATGTCTCAAATCTTGAAGGATTTTGTGACCTCGTTCCCTATAAGAGCAAGAATTGAGGCAAGAAAAGAGGAGAAGGAGATGCGAGGCAAGATGCTTTAGGGAGGGCCCTTCAGGGTTCGAAGAATAAATGCCACTACCTTGCCCTTTCTCACTTATGATTTCTGTCATTTCATGGTGTTGGGGACAATTCAAGGTTCAAGTGCGGGGGAGGGAGTACTTAGGCACTTAGGAATTTTCATTGAGATTCCATTGTGTTTTTGGTGTCATTTTTGTTAGCCGATGTTTTGGAAACACTTTGGTGGTGTGTTTTTTGTTCTTTACGGTGTAAGTTTTGTTTGGGGATGTTTTTGGGAAACTTTGGTTGTGTTAGTCATTTTTTATCATATTCATGTAGTATGAAGCCATCTTTGGGGCATTTTGTGCTACAAATTGTTTTTTGAAAAAAAAATGAAAAAATATACCCGGGTAAGTCAAAAACCTTAAAGGGTGACCTAGGAAAAAATGTGATAGGCCCGGCTAGGTTGAAAAACCTAGGCTAAATGGTGTGGAAAAAGGTGAGAGGTGAGCTCAACATGTGTGTTAAGTTAGAATGAAAACTCAAAAGAGCTCCTAGGCAAAATGAGAGAAATTGAGAGAAAACAGAAACTTTAAATTGAACATATCTTGGATTTTCATTAGCGGCTTTTACGGCGGAGTAAGTTAGCTTCACATTTACCACACACACACACCATGCCTTTTTATTGGTATAACATCGGTGGATAGGCTACTTAGTATTTTTGGGGAGAGTGAGAGTTGTAAGATTCTTACATGTTTGGGGGAAATTAAGGTTGTTTAGAAATAAGGTTGAATGTAGTTAACTTATCCTTTCATGCTACTTTCCTCTTAGATCTTTGCTCGTTATTGTTTACTTGAGGACGAGTAAAGGTTTAAGTGTGGGGGAATTAATCTGCACCTAAATGCATGTGTTAACGAATGCATTTGACACATATGTTATTATCTTTTTGTTGGTTGATTGCTAGTTTTTGTTAGGTTTATAGTACAAAGGGTTTAGGCGACTTTCAAGCAAGAAACGAACAAGGATGGGAGGAGGATCATCCATTTCCACTTGGATGACAATGAGTACACGATGACACATTGGGAGATCGGCCGAGCTTTTGGGTGGAAATATGGGAAGGAATTTCCAAGGACTTACCAGAAAGGACTACCCTTCTCATTGAGTAGCTTTTGGAGGAACTTTACAGGCATGGAGATGAGCTACTTTGCCATGAATACCGCAATAATC
>JAULKJ010000007.1:5166525-5176629 GCA_032355405.1 Rubia balearica
ACTTGTATTCTAATTTAATTTTTAATAATTTCATTGACCAATGCAGAACCATAGCGATTCAGATGAAGAGCGTCCACGGACTTCATTACGCAATATCATTTCAGATTTCACCCACACTATGACTCAGACGAACTTCGGTTCAATTCCTATTTTGGTAAGTCCTCCGCGTTACACATGTATTTTATTTTCAATTTTTTTTCTAAATTACTTTCATATATACTAACTGTGGTTTTCTGTTTATAGTTTAGTACGTCCCAAGCCAGATCGTAGAACTCCTACCAAATGTCAAGACGCCTGTTGTTTGGAGGTGAAACGACAGGGAGTATCACATGCACTACTTGGGGAACTGGAGGCTCAAAATCCTGACCTCAAAGGGTTCTAGCGAGTTTCTTGATGCAAAGGAGTTGAGGGTTGGGGACACAGTCTACTTCGAGCTATTAGTTGGTTCTGGGCCGAGAATGTTCAATGTTATCATTCTTCCCCCAGATTTTAGTTTTACTACATAGAATTTGGGACTAATAAAAAATTATTTGAATTTGGAACATAATTTTTTATTTATTTTAATCTTTAACCTATAATATATTTGTTGAATGTCATTTTAATGTTATTGAATCCTTAATATTTAACCTAACATGTGAAATTTTTTTAATATTACGATCATTCAAAAAACTAGAAAAAAACTTGTGTGTAATGAATAATTTGTTTTAATCATTATGAAACTGGCAAATATTTGTAGCGACCATGTTTTAAATATAAATTTGAACTATTGACCGATTATTTCCCTAGGTAGGGCACATCAAATACACTACCAAAAAATATTTTGTTGTAGTAATGTACTATTTACTGGTGTGAAAATGACTATTATTTGTTTTGGTCATTTGTTATTATGGTAAACTGAAATTATTAGACCATATAAATGTTCGACATCGGTCATGGGTTGATCCCTTGTCGCCTAAACCGACATAAGTATGATGTCGCTGTTCCAAAACAGATATAAATATGGGGTCCCCACAATCAGTTCAAACTTCAGTTCCCAAGTTTCCAGTGAATTCCAACAGTCTCCCACTCTCTCTTCTCTCCTCTCTTGCCAAAGGTATGGTTTTTTTTACTCTTCTAACACTTACATTTTTATAATTGTTACTTTGCATTGTTCGATCTTTGTTCTATGAATGTGTTGTGTTTTTGGTTTTCTACTATTTACTCTGATTTTTTAGAGTGTGAAATTTCCTTGAATGTAAACCTGGGGACTATGTTTTGGGGTTTTTTGGACATTTTTGTTTAATTTTCTGTTGTTAAAGCATCATTTTTCCAAGTTTTTGTGTTTTTACCGTAGCTGTCTATGATGAATGCGACGTCGGTACCTTGTCAATTACATGTCGGTCGATGCGAATCATGAGCGACTTCGTACATTTTTATTTTTATTAATATGTTTGTTGTATAAGACATCGCACATGTGTCAGTCCGACCATCGGTAAAACCAATTTGTAACAGATGTCGAATACAGGCATTTAAGTTTACTTTAAAATTGTATATGCGACCTCGTTTCTGCATCAGTCAAGTGTTTGGTTATGTTGACTATAGAGCGACATCGCTTGTACATGTCGACCGAGACACTGCTTTGAACCAACATGTACCTGCGACGCATAGCTGACATCGCACCTTGCATTTTCAAGGCTAGTTTACACTTAAAAATTTCATTTTTTATTCAGGACTAACGGCTAGCTCCAAGTCGCCCTTTTTAAAGGTTTTTTACCATTTTACATATATATTTACTAATACATCTTCACACTGTATAACAATATTATTTTTTATTTTCATACAACTCTCTGCACAACGGAGCAACCCAGAGCCTCTTGTGTTCGACCTTGAACACATACAATAGCTGTTGATAGCCCACATTTCCACTGCACTCTAAAGCAGCAGAACTTTGGGAAAAATTCAACTTTGGTAAGACACTTTAAATTAATATTATTTCTTGTTAATTGCATATATATATATATATATTTCTAATATTTTTTTGTGTGACTTAGTACATCCCGAGGGACATTGCTGATAAATAACAAAACCCCTGTTATGGTGAGGTGCTACGGGAGAGAGTGGCGTATGAACTACTCGAGGTGGGAAGATCAAGACCCAGTCCCAAAGGTTTTGGTGAGTTCCTCTCTGGTTACCGCTCATGCATTGGGGACACCTTCTTCTTTGAGGTCATAGAAGCTAGGGGGCAATTGTCTTCAAGGTCATCACAATGCGAATTGATTGAGTTTATTGCAATTTCTGTTCTGTTGGAACTAAAACAATTCCTACCCCGATTTATGTACTAATTGTAAGGATATTTTCACGACTACTATTTTTCTAATAATTTAACTACCTTATCTGAACAATATATAATTGACTCTATGTGTGATTTGATATGTGCATGATTTTAAAAGCCATTTTCAACTGTACCATGCATTTCAACACCATTTTCTACTATTTTTAAAAAAAATCTTTGAACAAATACATTTCTAGACTGACGTCAATAATTTTCAAACAGTTATAGCTTATAAAAGTTAACTGAGGTAAAAGAAATGGAAAACATCAATCAAGTAGAAAAGGCATGGAACTTATTGTGTGACTGTGTGAAAGGAAGCTGTTTGATATGAGGGAAGTGGAGTGGAATGTGGAGGATTTTAAAGGGGGTAATGGATGCTACTGTAGTGCGTAAATGGCCTTTTACATTCCCCTAAATTAATGGTGATGATGGGATATTGGGAGGTGAGAGAGACCCCAAACGGGGAAAAGCGTACGAACTTAGCTTTCTTTTTTTCCTTCTTTTCTACCACCGTAAAATTCTTTACTTGTTGGTTGTTGTGGTTTTCCCTCTTATTCCACCATTTTCAATCGTAACATAACAAAAATCACATTTTTAAAATTTTAAATAATACTTCCTATTTTTTCTAAGTCATTCTATTTCAACTTTAATCTCTAAAAACTCTATCAATTACATAATTGCGACGTCGGTCGTCCATCGCATCACATATCGGTGAAAACGACATATAATGCAATTTTGGCAGTCCTTTTTAAACAACATATACGATGTCGCATGCTATTCGGTAATATTGTTTACTTTTTTTAACCTTTTACTTTGATTAATATAATAATTGGGGTAAAAAATATATTATTTACCTCATTTTTTTAATCGAGGTAAAAAATATTATTTACTTCAAAAAAATTAAAAGAGGTGAAAGAAATTTTTTACTTCGGTTATTTAACCTAAGCCAAATAATCGAGGTAAAAGGGGAGAAGTAATAGGTCATTTTTCTTGTAGTGATATTTTACATATGTGCAGATATAACCCTATATGATTTACATATGTGCTTATATAACCGAATACTATACACTGACCGTTTTTTCTGAAATGCGGGGTCTTGACCAGGATATTATTAACTGTGTGCCCCACTCCACACAAAGGGCTGGTACATTTACGTCAATTTTTGCAAAAAAAAACACCTCACAATATTTTCAAGAAGTTGTTCTGGAGAGCTTCAATGGCTTATAACAGGAGGGATTCCACAATAGCAATGGAGAAGATTAAGGAATTATATGTGGAGTCTTATCGGTATTTGAATCATATTGGTGACTCTTTGAGGGAAAGACAGACTTACTCCACGGTATTGAAGTGTGACACTATAACAAAACAATCCAACCGAGTCTTTCAATAACTGAGGGCTAAGGAACAAACCGATACTTTCACTGGTGGAAGGGTTGCGATAGAAGTTCGTGACTAGGTTGGATGAATGGTATAAGAAGTGTGCAGCCTGGGGTACTGTTATGGGTCCACGGACGGGGAGATGCTGAAACTTGTTTAAAAAAATAGTCTCGGCTAGTTACGTTCAACGCTTGTTCAAATACTACTTACTCCCTTTGTCCCACTCTAAATTGCCCATTTACTTGTTGAAAGTCACACTTTGTAAACTTTTACCCTAAATATAAAATTAATATATAAATAATAAAATATCATGTGAAATATTATTGAATTTATCTTAACGTCTATTTCTAAACATTAATTTTATGAGACGTTATTATAGGTAATTAGAGATAGAGCAGATGATTTTTGTGGCCCACGAACTATCGTCATCGTTCACCTTTGACCCTCTTCTTTTTTTCCAATACTTTTGGTCCCTGAACTTACCAAACTGGTGATTTGAGGCCATTACGTCTGGTCAATCCACTAATGTATGGTCAAAGTGTTAATTTTAGGGGTAAAATTGACATTTTCCATTTTATTTTTATTTTTATTTTTTCTCTTATCGTTTATCTTTTCTATTTTTTTTCTGCGCACTCCAATTGTGGCCACTCCGTTGTGTACCTCTGACTATGGCCAATCTGCCGTGTACCTCAACAACTGCGAATTCCGCCATGTCGATCCATTTTCTAGCACACTCTGACTCCAGATCTGCAATGGCCATCATGAAGGAGAAGAGGACGAGAAAAATGGCGCAGAGGCACAAGAAAATGGGAGGATCACAGAGCAGAGGGCCTCGAACTCTCTGACTCGGAGTTTGAAAACGATGATAACGAAGAAGAAGAAGAAGAAAGCGAGGACCAATATGACGATGCTTTGGCGCAGGATTGTACTTCTGGTAAATCATTGTCTGGTGCTTCATTGAAATCCTATATGACGTCAAAGCTCGGCTTAAAAATCTGGAGCTCAAGTACCAGCTTCCGGCTCTTCTCCGGCTCCGGCGCCATCTCCGGTGCCTAAGGGTGCCTTTAAGCTCTACCTCCAGAACTGCGGTGGAGACATGGTGGGGTGATTTAAAAGGGTGCTTAAGAGGTGAAGGGGGCAGCAGAATTTGGTAGGCGACGGTGTGGCCAGCGGTGTGAGATAGTAAGGCGACGATGTGAGGTGGCATCCTGAATAAAAGAGGAGAGTGGCGGTCTGAAGAAAAGAAAAGAGAAGGAAAATAGGAAAGAAAAATAAAATATATAAGAAAATGAAAAAAGGAAAATGATGAAAAGAGAATTTTAAACTTAATTAATGGAACTTTTCTAGAGTTAATAAGTTGTCAGTTTTGTTAGTTCAGGGGGCTAAAGTATGGTGGGAAAATTGACGGTCAAAGGTGAACGATGAGTATAATTCGAAAGCCAATGAAGTCATTTTCTCTTAGAGATATTTACAGTCAAACATACTCATTGAAGATTGTGAAAAAGTGAACAAGTAATTTAGAGTGGGATGGGGGGTATGAGGTGATACATGGTAAGTCCATCTACATAAGGCTACAAAGCTCCAGTTGAGGCTGGCGGCGAATTTGAAAAGTTGGTGCTTTAAACACCAAATACCGTGGAGAAACAGTTGAGCAGCCAAGACGCGACTACATCATCCAATGTTCATGACAGGAAGGACATTCTGGTGCAGGTTGTGGTGGAGAAGCCACCTCAGAGGGAGGACCAGGTTTTCGTTGAGGAATCGGTGGTGAAGAATCCAATTGTGGTTTTGGTGTAGGTTGTGGGGGAGGAGCCATCTCAGAGGGAGGACCTGGTTGTCGATGAGGAATCGGTTGTAGTGGAGCATCCAGTGGTGGTGGAAGAGCCACTTGTGGTGGAGGAGCAACCTGTGACAGAGGAGCAACTTGTGACAGAGGAGCCAATTGGTATCGAGCAGGAGGTTGTGGAACCACATCAACAGGGCCAAGGTTTGTACTTGGTGCAGGATTCAATAACTGGGACAAAGTCCTAATGAATGAACACACTAGGGAGATTGATATCCTAACATCGAGTGTTAAAACACTCGTACATTTACCCCGCCAGTACACCTCCAAAGTATAATCTGTTCCCGCACTATTTCATTTTCAAATAATGTCCATCAATCACAATTTGAACATGATATATGATTCTTGAATTCTACTATGCTCAGGAACTCCCCACTATTGTCGGAGGAAAAAAACCAGTCGTATTACATACACTGCCTGAGAATAATTTCATCAAAGGCCTCGACATACTGAATCCATCTAACCCCAGGTAATTTTTTCAAAAATTAAAAGTGTTTATGTGCATCATTAACAATTTAGTATTTATGTTCATCCTTAACTATAAACTCTTATTTTTTATAACTATTCGCGCCCCCACAACCGAGAGAGGTGACTGTATCAGGTTCAGGGTACGAGGCTATCTGCAACAATTTATGGGAAAGAACTTTTTTAGTTAGTGAAAGGGTTGCTAGATTTCTTGGCCCAACTCTAGCTCCATCTGTGACTGCCACGCCCGCAGCTGATGCTCATCCTTCCAACTCACAACAACCTTTTCCATCCACACTCAGTCCAACAAGAAGTGTGTCACATCCACCTCCAGCTAGTTGTACTTAACATTCTCAGTTGCACCTTTTGTGTCTAATTTATGTGACAAACTTAGGGTAAACACATGTTACTTTTGTGGACTTTACATTAGTTAGAATTTATGCCATGTATTTGTACAACGCGTATAGGGAACCTTCTAGCTTCTATAATTTCAATATTGTCTGTTTCAATACATACACTAGCTTTTGCAGACCTTTATAGCCTATAGAAATTATGTGGCACACTAGGTATATGGTTTGGTCCAATTCTATTGTAAAACATTTAAACCTCTATCAATCTAGTATAATGTTTGTAGTTCAAAAATGGTTTTCATATAATCTAGTCTACATGTGCTTATTATAATTGGCAATGGTCTAAAAACAAGGGTTACTCAAGGTTGGATTTGTTTTTTTCACATACACAAGCTGCCTAAAACCAGGGTTAGATCAGTATTTCATATATATAAGTAGGGGTATATTTGGAATTTAGTAAATTAGTTAGTGTTATATCGGTACTTCTCCAATACAAGTAGGGTCATAGTTGCACTTTATTGAATTGGGTCGGGTTATATCAACAATTTTATAAATTAATTGTGGTTGATTTAGTACTTATGTCTGTTACTCAAAGTCAGGTCAATATTTATTTTTAGTCATAAAAAGGTTGCAAACATGTACTTCATTTCAACTCCTGCCAACAATTGAGTTCATACATCAACTTACAGCATCAAATAACTATACCTCACACAAAATACAGACCATCATTTGACGTGTATAAATCATGTCAATACACACATACACTTAACGGAATACATACCAAATATTACAACAAATATCATCTACCCTTGTCCAATACATTCAAATTAAGAAAATAACAATCAATTTCACAGCAATCCAATATGAACTGGAACATGTTTGCACCAAGAAAAATCAAATTCACTACCGTTAATGCTATAATAATGAATGAAAATTGCAACTATTTGGGGGTACAGCAATACTTTCACCTGGCCCAACTAAAACTTCTTCGGCCTCATCCGGACTCTCCATCCCCATTACTCTACAACAAAAATCTTGTTGGGTCATCGAACTTGCAGTACTACCTCTTCCCCCACTCAAACGCATCGGGCACAACCCAACCCTGCCATCCATGAAAATTACATCGATAATATGGTCTCCCTGGATTTTTGGTCGTTTTGGACACAGACACACTTGTTCCCATCGAACAGACCCAAAAATTCAATCTTTCGCAACGCATACGATTCGAGGTGCAGCTCAATGAATCAATTCTTCACCCTCAACAATAATTAGCACAATTCAACACTCGAAAAATAATCATATAACACGGTATTTAACACAACAACCCTAACAAAATGAAGATAAATTTGAAAATCAGTTTTCCCCAAATTCACAACTAGGGTTAAGGTTAAGAATTGGGTTAACTTGAGCAACGAACGGAAAATTTGAATTCTCCGGAGAAGCGTCCGGAAGGTTTGAGACAAGTTTGACGGCAAATTTATGGCGGAAGAACACGGCAGGGGATCCTACGCGACGGTGGGATAGTGGCGGAATGCGGCCTGGGCAAAGAACATTAACGGGAATATTTTTTGAACCTGAAAAAGTTTAAATAAAAAAAATGTGGGGCCCGTGGACTTAAGTTCAAAATTATCCACTCAATTTCAACATTTAAGTCAAAGGGTATTTTAGTAATTTTAAATTGAGTCAATGGCTGGAAAGACTAAGTCAACGTCAGATTGTCCTCCAGAGGGTTGTATTGGCACTTTCATCAACTAGTTAGGGATATTTTTCTAGTTTCAATTATCTGAGCGTTATATTGACATTTATTCAAGAATATAGATAGGTTTACATTGCTATATTGCCCAAATTAAATTACCGAGGGTAAGAGTAAGATCCTACTCGTATGTGAGTCGTGCTCGATACTGATCACGATCGACTCGCTCAATAACCTTTCCTAGAAATTGACTGATTCGCTCCATAAGTTTTCTAGCTCGAACGAAAAGGACCGGGAGTTCGATACCATCCTATTAATACGAGAAACTATCTATAAACAAAATAAGGATGCATACTCTACTGCCGTTTAGTATAGAGCGTTGGTCTTGTGACCCAACTGTGGTATGTTTAGACAAATATGCTACTCTCTGTAATTTGAAAAGTTTAAATATGGAATAGTGTATTTTGAATATGTAACCAGACGTATTTGAATATGAGAATAAATAAATAAAATTATATAAAAATAAAGCATTTAACTTACCAAATAAACAAAATAATGAAATCTAGGATGATTCGGAATGAAAATCTTGTATGATTAGGTAGATCGAGAATAGGGATTTTTCGGCGCAAACTATCATATGAACTATCAACTATACGTGAAAAAAACAATCAAATATGATTTAGTAGACAGAAAGAAGAAGATACTGGAATGCTTCGGCGCAAAATGATCAGTTTATTGAATCGAGCAAATTGTAGTTTAGTTGAACAGTGAAAAAAATAATGATTATAAATCGGATAAGATTCTAATTGAACCCGGAAAAAATAATGAGCACGAGTCAAATAAAATTCTGCAAGTAATCGACTCATTCAACCATGATAACGCATTCTAGGAGGGGACACCAGTAATCTTCATTTGAACCTTAATTGGACAACTTTAACCTTGATTTGACCCTCTAATAAAATTCTAATTCACCGCCATTTATTCGTTGGCAAAGTCTTGAAAAAATATCGTCTTTCAACAGGTTTATGAAAGAATAGGATTTAATTAGAATAATAAAAGGTAAAAACCCTTAGTTACAATATTAAAAATTTATTATGCAACGTGTAGTAGTTATAAAGTATATAACCCGATTCATGCAATCCAAAAATTTTATGTTAATTTCTTCTGATTTACACTTTAAATCTTGATTTTTCCATGGCTTATGGAAAGACCGTCTTTCAAAAGACGGACTCTTATTCCTTTAATCCACCATTTATTCCTTTAATCTTAATTTGATCACTTGTGTAATGTGATAGTTCTCATCATTTCATGTTCCCATGTTGGCATTTAAGATATGTTCGTAATACAATGTTATCATTAAAATGATACAATGTTATCATTAAAATGATACAATGTTGTCAGCAGTGTATCATAAACATCTATTTATTTATTTATATTTAAACCTAGCAAGTTCAACCTAGGAATAAATATATGTAGTAGTAAAAGCAAGTTCTTAAAATTGTGAACATTTAACCGCTAAATATAAGGTATCTAGGAGACATCGGAGAAGCATATGAAACTCGTATCTCAATTCTCAAAATCGAAACATTGTTTCAATTCACAATTCAACTTCCAACTAAAAGGACAATTGATATACAGCTTCACTGGGGATTAGTGGAATTTTGTTTCGCCTTCTCTATGAGAGGTCTCAGCTGCTTCTTCTCAGCAAGAATCTTCAGAAAGTTGAACAGGAAAGGTATGTAATTGTGCTTCCGACGAATATTTTCCGTCTTCCATTTCTTGAACTTTTCCTCCTCAATCAAGATCTTCTCAGTTGCAGCCTCGATTCCATTATTTATCTCTGCGAGTAGTTTGATATGCTCTTCCTCTTTGCTGTAGTCTCCCTGCTGCCGCAGCAGTTGTTGCTGATTAACAATACGCTCCCGTCTCCTCTGAAGCTCCCTCAGTTCTGCCGTATAGATTTCTTTCCTGTTTTTTATAACTGCCAATAGATTGAACCTAATTTCATTCTGAGAGTACCTTTCAATGCGTTCCTGAATCACCGGCTGCACCATTCGCAACCACT
>JAULKJ010000007.1:5204439-5214551 GCA_032355405.1 Rubia balearica
ACCCAATAGTTGTTGCATATCCCCTTTGTGTAGTGCGCAGTGGAAGGGGGACTGCCACAACTAACTCCTTGTTGATTTCAACTTTTTTTCCTCCCCTGTTTTCCCTTAACCTTGCTTCTCCAATTTGTACATAACCCCAGTTGTTCATGTCTTTTATGTAGGTTTGCAAGGTGGCTAATGGTGCGAACAGAAGTGTTCCATCGTTAGGCTGCCTCCTTGCGGTGATGTGTGGCAATCTTGCCTTCACTCAAATGTTGGAGGATGAACTCCCATATTTGACACAGCTGGAAATCAGTAAATCGATCTCATTCTGGCATTCCGATGTTCCTGCTACAAAGAACTAGTACGTGGTAAGATATGAAGAGTAAAAGAGAAGGTCTTGTTTTTGTTGTAAATTATCACATCATTTCTTTTCATTTTGTTGGTACCTTGCACATTGGGCCGTGTGAAGGGCTGCTTAAAATGAAGGGTACTTTTCCCCCAATTTCACAATTTAGGAGGGAAGGCTAATGTTTTGGGGCTACTTGACCCTTGTACAGTAATATTGATGTACTTTTTCAGACAAAACATTGTACTTCCATCAGATTTATGTTTTCTCCTATATCTAGCAATTATCTAAGAGTTACAAGCTAGTTTTTCATTTTTAAGACAACGGGGGGAGTATGTTATATTTGTATATTCATCATAACATATATTTTTTAATTATTATTTTTTCAAAAAAAATTACACACATAAATAGAGATATTAATAAATGAAAATTAAATAAACTGACTACCAAAAGTCAAAACGTGTCAATTCTCTTCTGATGAAGGTAGTATCAAATGAATCTAAAATCTTGTTCTCCCTCTATTTTTCTTTGTTTAACAGCTTTGCCAAAAGCATCTTATATTTTTCTTATTTAGCACTTATTGCTTTATACCTGGAAAAAAAAGGAAACTGACGTAGATTTCAATAACACAACGCGCAGAAACAAGAACAAAAACAGGAAATGCGTATCCAATTGGATTTGGGGCATGTACGCGAACCGGACTCGGTCTACCCCACCTTCCTACCATTCTCCAGACCATTAACTCGGATACCATTCCATTTTCATTAGTAAATGTTACAAAATAGAATATGAATACTTGCTCCGTAAGACCAGCCACTTTCCTACCCCATTTAAACGCCCCTCGACTCCTTCCTCCGCTTCTCCCGATTTTCTCCCTTCTCCCTTCTCCAACACACACACACACGCACTCACTCACTCACTACTCCCCCTTTAAACACCTTACCTTCTTTCCATTTTTAGATTCAGCGCCACTTCCATTTTCCAAGGAAAAAAGCCAAACAAAACTGTGAACAAACCCAATGTGGAGAAGAGCGTCCTTGACTCTGTTCCGAAATGGGGCCCCGCGAATGGCTGGGCCCGGGCTGATTCACCCCTCCTCGTACTACTGCACCTCCGCCGCGGCAGGCGGCGGTGGAGGGAGGAAGGACGACGAATGCTGTAAGGACGAGGACGGTGGTGATGGATGCAAGGGGAAGAGTGGGAATGGCGAGACGATGTCGTACGGCGAGGCGAAGAAGTTGATGAAGCTGGTGAATGTGGAGGCGCTGAAGATGAAGCTGGGGACGGAGAGCAAGGAGGTGATCGAATACAAGGAGCTTCTGGATGCTTGCCAAAGCATCGGCGTCGCGAAATCCCCCGACGAGGCCTCCGCTTTTGCCCGCGTTCTCGATGAGGCCGGCGTCGTTTTGCTCTTCAGGGACAAAGTCTACCTCCATCCCGACAAGGTCCCTTTCCTTTTCTATTTTAAAATTGTTATTTCTGAGTTTACAATCGATTGCCGACGTGTTTGCGAGAATAATAAGATTCGGGACCTTTTCCTTTCTGACTTGTTATATAAGTGTGTATCTTGTGGGATTGTTTATTGCTCTGATGGAATTTGGAAGTGTGAAGGCTTCTTTTTTATTGGTGTATAGGTGGATGTATAGAAAAAGAAAAGGTGAGGATGCATTGGTTGTACTGATTAATTTTTTCGTGAATGTGATGGCAAAGTCTTTTGTAACACGTTTCTAAAACGCTGTTGCTAGATTGACACGCGTATGATACTTATGGATTGATAGTGTTTTGGTTATTATCTAAGCGGGCTTGACCCACTCTCGAGTGTATGGAAGATCTTGAACTGTTGTGACATGGGAATGGATAGATTTGTTTTTTAATTGATTCTATCTATGATAAGTGTTGTGGTTTCTGTTCAATTTATATTTCTTGGATGTTAGATGTGAGCTCCGTACGAAAGATCGCTTCAATCTGTCTATCGTTTTGTTGGTTATATGGTTCCTAGGATAGTGCTTAAGGACATGAAGATAGACATGTTAGTTACTGCTTTTTCTTTTCCAGGGTTGCCAATTTCGGGCTTTATGTTATGTCATTGTATGTGTTTCATATGATTCGATATGCAATGAATGCTAGGAAAAGACATTTGCGTGAGTAGTGCCGTGTTAGTCAAGTTCTTTCTATAAGTCGTATAGACATGTTAGAAACTGCAGTTCCTAATCCTTTCCCTTTGACTAAATCCGCTGCTCTTATATGATTCCCTATGACACGTGCATTTAAAAAAAATTATTGTCTACTACATTTTGTGCCCTAGTTTTAGTTTCACTATCTCATTTGGTTGCCTTATGTATTTAGTTTGTTACCTTAAGTAGTACGGTTCTTATTAATATTCAGGTGGTTGATTTGGTTAGAAGAGCCGTACCTCTTGCTCTGTTACCTGAAGATGACCCTTGCAAGAATGAGATGAGCCAGCTGCAGAAGGAGAAGGAAGAAATCGATAAAATTGCGCATAAACAGGTTCGTTGCATCTTGTGGACGGGTTTGGGGCTTTCTGTGGTACAAGTTAGTCTCTTCTTTCGCCTGACATTTTGGGAGTACTCTTGGGATGTTATGGAGCCGATAGCCTTTTTCACCACGGCGTCTGGGATAGTCGTGGGCTACGCTTACTTCCTATTCACTTCAAGAGACCCAACTTACCAAGACTTCATGCAAAGACTTTTCCTTTCGAGGCAGAGAAAGCTCATCAAGAAGTTCAATTTCGATATTGAGAAATTTAAGGAGTTGCAGAAGAAATGCAGGCACCCTTTGGACATCCCTACTGCTGCCAAACATCGGATAGGACTGCATACAGATTCAGACAATTTTCTTCATGACCACTAACACATTGTTAGCCTGTTGCCTACTGATTCTGACTACAATTTCACTGAAATTTTACGCAAAATTATAGTTCTATTAACTGAAGAACCTCAAGGCTCTTATTTGTTTCTGAGGCAGGGCATATGTGTAGCTGAAGCACTGACTGACATCATCCTTTAACCAATATCTAAGTGTATTCAAAGGATAGGTTCACTGGTTTTGTTCCAAATGGAGAAGCAGTGAATACAGAAGTTTAATGAAGTTGTTACTTTTGAATGTTTTGAATCTTCATTTTGGCGCTATCGTTGTCTTGTTTCATCATATTGTCGTTGGAAATCGGGTGTCCATCAGATCGTGTTCAGCATTCGTGGGTTTGAGCTTGTGTGTTGAAACCCTCAAACCATATGTCGCGGAAACAAACTTGATGTCGTGTGTTTGGCGCGTCACTGTCAACCCAAAAATGACCTATTTATTAATTTGTAAAACAGGCATTGATTTTGCGTACTTTTTACATCATTGATTATAAAGTACATCATTGATTAAGTTGTAAAACAGGAAAGATAATCATACTCCAGACTAAGAACTAGCCTACATGAGCATGTACACATCATTCTTCCTAAATATCAGAAACTCGCCTTCTAGATTGGTCAGCAATTCGAGCACGGACTCCTCTGTAGAGCCATTGAAATGCTCCATGAGATCAGAAAGGTGCGCCTGCATCACCAAAACAGAAAGATAAAATTCAAGAATGGAAAACAAACAAATGTGGAATGCGCCAAAGAGGTGGAAACCTACCCCTGAGGCAGACTTCTCCAGGCGATCTATGATTGAGCTCTCTGTTGCTTTCACTACAGCTATGCCATTTTCTACATCACGTGCATTGACCTTTTGGCGTTTCCTTTGGTTCTCAGAGAAATCCATGGCTTCTTCTGTGCTCGTGCCCTGTACATTACTCTCAGGAAGATTATCTTCGTCCACTACCCGACAAGAGTCATCAAAGCCATTTTCATACTCAAGATTATGGGAGTTTTCCTTGGTTATTTCTGATGCTTCGGTTTCCTCCAACACATTGTCATCTTTCTTGCAGCTATCCTGATGCTTAGACGGAAATATATCGTCCAAAGAGAGTCCCGAGTCTTGTATTGTCAAGAACGTCTTGATCTGGGCATAAGTAACCTGTCAATTTGAGAATCAGATTAGAGAGGACACACTATATACTCACATAATCATAAGCTCCAAACGCTTTTGTATAAATCGTAGTCAAACCAGTGCTAAACCAAGTATCACCTCTTCGGGTAATTCATTCTTTATGGGCTTCAATTTTTCTTTTCCCACTTTCGCTACAGCTTTCTGAATGCTCTGATACATTGCTTGTGTCAACCCGATCTCTTCAGAAAATCTGAACCAGTCCATTGTGCATCCCTCCCTCGCAGCTTCAAGTATATACTCTCCCACTGTCTGCTCTTTAATAGGAGCTGATCTTCGCTGATAATTCTGAAGCAGATTATGGTTAGTTAACGTTCAAGAATAAAGAACAGGAACCGGTTAAAAGGAGAAAAATGACTACTGACAGCAATTTTTTGCATTGTGAGGCCATCTTGCCACATTTTCCATGCTTCAAGCTTTGCGGGGGTAAGGTTTGCTAATCTCGGCACTCTGGTAGCTTGCCTTGAAATGAGAGGAGGTTGACTGTTGGGTTCTTTGTCCAAAGAAATGTCAAGTTCTTTAGACAGCTGCTGGATCCTTTTCAAAAAATGATTACCATGAACTTGCATCAAGTGCTGCGATATTGTTGAAGATTCCAAGTTAGATATGAATTCACACAGATATCCATGAAATGCAATTCAAGTGTACAAATTTAAGGTGAGCATGACAAATCAAATACAGAAATACAGGTTTCCAGAATCATGGAAAATTCAGAACCAACATAAAGAGTTTTCTGGAAAAGAACAGGTAATATATTTCATATGTTCATAGAATTTTCACATGCATATCCAGCTTGCTGGATTAGATTTACAACTGGTAAATAAGATAGCTGAATTAGTAAAGCTCAGTTGCATGCAAATGAGTGCGGAATTGTGTAAAATTCAGAGCAGATTAAACCCCATAAATCCATATGCATCATTTCTTTCGACCAACCTGGTTAACTCCATCTATATTAGCCAGTCTTGCTTTTGTTGATGGCCTTGTTAATACCATCCTCCTCAAGGTTTCATCACCACAAATTGCATATCTGCAATAACAGAAGTCATAAAGCAGTTACACAGATTAATTGCAGATTCTTTCGAGGAACAGTCATATCATAAAAGCAGTTGAACCTAATCATAAAGCCAACCGTTAAGGGGGGAAGAGGCAGTAGCGCATGATAAGAATCAAGAACTTACGGAGCAGTTCCACTGGCTCTTGCAAGTTTCATTCTCTCATCCAAAAGTATTTTATATAGTTGTTCCTCAGCCTGTATAGTAACAAAAGCAATTAAGTAAATGCATAATAAGCAAACTCAAGGATGCAAGATGATGGAGTAGAACAATATAGAGAAGCAATTTCATGAACGAAACAGTCCTAAGCATAACTCTTCCAACTAGAAAGGTCCTGTACAATGAAAAAGAGAACATTTGAAATATCGAAGCATCATCAGAAAAGTGGCATTAGATGACACAGTTTGTAAGTTGTGATCCAAGAGAGATGAATGATTCGAGGTCACAGTGTGAAATACAAGGAAATAGTTTTAGGGTTCCTAGAAAAACTATAGCATGATATTCATCAATTCCACGAAATTTGCCAACCTCAGACATCCCTTCAACTCCAGTAGCTGCTGTACCACCTGTATCTTTATTTTCCTCTTCACCAGTCATTTCAGAAGTAATAGGCAGATACAAGGGTGGCTGATAATCAGGTCTGCATGAGCTCACAAACTCTAACCCCTTTGGACTCACACTGTATTTGTGAAAACGAAACACAAAAATTAGCATGTCCAACGACTGGGATGCCATACAGAAAATACGCAAATAGAGGAAACAAAGGAATCGTAAGCTTAGAAATTACAGGGAACTTTGAAAAATAACAAAAGAGAAGCAACTCACCTTACACTTCTGTAGAGTTTCTCGTATTTCTGGATCAAATAACCTACACCAAACACCAAATTTGCTCAGAAACTGCAAAGATAATGACTCTTCGGAATAGATGCTATAATATATATGCTCAGTGGTTGGCATAACCCACTTAAGCACCAAATAATTACTACTACTACTACTACTACTACTATTATTACTACTTTTGTCTCCATTCTTTTTCAACCATATTGACTTCAAAAATCTCCATTACTCTTGTTATTACTTCTTCCTTTCGTCCTTCATTTAGAATTTTGACTTCATTTTCTTTGGTATCCACAAAAGTTCATTCAAAACATGGTGGAGAAAAGAAACTGACAAGCGATAGCTCAAAGATACTTGAAAATTGCTATCACTTTGGTTCACCTTAAAGACTTTAGATTAGATAAGCACTAGGTTAATACATACTTGGTTTTACTTACCATTTGAGATCAATTGATCCCCAAGGGACTTCCACCAGTTTGCAGTCAAATCTTTCCCCATCCCATGAAATGGTAGCTTGTCAAGTTGAGCACTAAGAATTTTCTTCGACTGTGATGAGAAAATATAATGCATGAAAATAACACATTTTGAGCAACCATCAAGTGATTTTAGGAGAAAATAGAAGACTCGGGTTCAAAGATTATATGCTCACTTTATTAACTGAAAGATGCAAATGCAAATCTTTGTACAAATTGTACATGCTAGCAGTTCACTGCACAATGTGACATACATTGACTTATAATAAATCTATGTGCCAAATTCCGCTTTAGGAATAACATAACAGTTCACTTATGTAGCCTTACACAGTTAAGATGCAGAAATGGCCAGTAACAGATGGATGACTTGAAAAATAACTCACCTAGTACCAAATTAATGACTTAAAGGAAAGACTTACCTGAGAACCACGAAGAACGTCAATAGGCATATTGAGGCCCCATCGCCCTCCACAGGAGCGGACACAACCTATAAGAAGAAATGCTTCTCTAGCCATATCAATCTCCTTCTTTGCACTAGTGCAATTATCACAATTTTCTGCAAGCATGAAGTGTACGATGCTCAATGTAGATATCTCCACCAAGAATTGATAATGGACAGTATTTAATACTCCCTCCATCCCATGATTAAAGTCCACTTTTTATTTTACTACCTTATATCTCTTTAATAGTAAAGGCATATGACAATTTTTATTTGACAAGGGACACTTTAAAACATTCCGCAACCAATAAGTATAAGGGTGTGGGGTGAAAAAGATTATGACAAAAAGATTATTTTGATGTGGTACCTACAACTCATAAAATGTTGTTCCTTACGCACACTGTGATTACCGGGCAGAGGAGTCATATGTATTGATTTTTTAAAAATGGCAAGAAGCCTGAAATGAGAGTGTTTTCCCAATTTTTTCTTGTCTATGGCATGCTTAATGCCACATTTAAAAGCTTACAAGTGACGTAAAATGTCTGTTAACTGCTTTGCCTTACAGACAATGGAAGCTATAGGAGCCTAGTGACCTTGTCCATTACATAGAAATATGAAAAGCAAATCTCTCGTGAATCGTGAATGACAACATTCATACTAAACGTGTCCTAGACATTTTAAATCGCAGCTGCCTTGCTAAGAACTACGAAAGGATAAGTTATGCAACATTCATACCACATCTGTCGGAAGTATATTTCTGCCCAAAGTATTCCAAGAGAAATTTTCTTCTACAGGTTGTCAGGAAGCAATAACGCCGTGCAGCTCCAAAGGACTCCAAAATAGCTGCTTTATGATCTTCCTGATTAATCATCAAATAAATCGAAGTCAACCAAAACCCAGAAGAGAGCCAGATGATAAGTTTTGCATATTAAATGACACTATATGAAGAGTTTCTGTTCCAAACTTTGATATTTCAAAGGAAAAGAATCCTACTGAATTTGCTTCTCTAGAATAAAAATCGGCTTTTGCAAAGTCGCTCCTCGAGTAATAGAGCCAACAGACTGAAGCCACACCATCTCGACCACATCGACCACTTTCCTGATAATATGATTCCAGACTTTTTGGGCAACCATAATGTATAACATATCTGATGTCCGGCTTATCAATACCCATTCCAAATGCAATAGTAGCTACCATTACATAGTATTCATCTCTGATGAAGGATCTGGACAAGGTAAATAGTCAGTCAGCATCCCTTCAATCAGTTCTCGAGAAAACTTGACATCTTTAACAAGAGTTTCTTAGTATACATTTAAACATAAATCACAACATCTAGCTGACGAGATTAGTTAAGGAAATCTAAGCAGGGAAGGCATAAACCTGTGTGATTTCTCCCTTCCACCATTAGACATTTGACCATGGTATATACCAGCTTTTACTCCGGCTTTTAGAAGTGACGTATAGACCTGAGTAAACAGTAGCAAATAAAAGAAAATCAATTATCATATATATGACCACACTAAAAAAGAGAAAAACTTTAAGCAGAAACTGGAGGAGATTGCTTTGGCAGTGTATTATGATAGAAGAATGAACTAAAAAAATTACTTCTTCGGCATCTTTGACAGTAGTGCAGTACACAATTGAGGAGCATGCACTCTGTGCATACTTGCTCAGTTCCTCCACTAGCTCATCCACAACAGGTTGACTGTGGTTCTGGACAGATTTAACGCCATAAAATAGGTTGTGGCGATCAAAAGACCCAACTGTAACATGTGGATCCCTCAACTTCAGGGAATTCGTTATGTCAACACGAACCCTGAATCACATAATAACAAAAGGTCAACAGAGCTCCAGCTAAGTAACTGAGAGAAAAAGCTATAAGCCTGCGGGTAAATAGATTATAATTAGCAACACACTTACTTCTCAGTGGCTGTAGCGGTTAAGCCTATAATCGGAACATTTAAAAGCATATCCCGCAACTTGTCTAACCTTTTGTACTCAACCCTGAGTAAGAAATAAAATACTGTTAAGCCATCCATAAGCAAATAACTTTCTGGTAAAAAGGTAAATTTGACTAGTGGCAACAATTTAATGAACAAGAAAAGGTGCAAACTCCATTCTGGTAGAGATCAGCACCTAAAACTCTGGCCCCACTCTGAAATACAGTGCGCCTCATCAACAGCCAAAAGACATATTCCTCTTTCTTGCATTCTAGACCAGAAACTGCAAAACAGTTTGATGTCAGTGGTCAAAATGATAAAAGGAAGATCCAATAAACCGATTCTTAAGAAAGAGGCTCAGTAAATCAACACTTGGAGTCAGTAGAGTTCGGAATGCAATGAAGTACCATGAAAAATAAATCAGCACAGCAAATCCATGAACACAATGCAACTACTCACAAATACACACAAAGAAGTCATCTCTTCCTTGTGTAGCTTTTATTAAGGATGGAGACACACATAAACACAACACGCAATACACATTCTTATAAGTAACAATCTGCACTGACCACACCCCAGCAACCTCTAGTATTTTTCCATCCAGACACTATATATACCTCTCCGACAACATCAAGGACTAATCTAACTTCCAAAATAAACAAAGAAAGAATGCAAGTAAAGTAACTTTAGCCACTGGGGCAAACAGACATGTTCTGTAACGCACCTCGAAGAAAGCACGCAAGCCTTTTCTGGGGTCATGTACAGAATGTCATAGTGACCCTTTTCAGCAAGACTCTGTACAGTAGTAGCATTTTGAGCACTAGAAAGATGCTCAGTCCTAATGCCCCTTTCCTTTAATGCCATTACCTATACATTAACCACAAACATCAATTCTTTCACTCTGTAAAAAAAAGAATCATAAGCATCAAAAGGCCACAATACCTGATCTTGCATAAGGGATATGAGAGGGCTAATGACTACAGCAGTCTT
>JAULKJ010000007.1:5265405-5284996 GCA_032355405.1 Rubia balearica
AAATGAGTGGATGAAATTGAATGTAAAATGTAAAAAGTAGAATGAGTGGATGAAATTGAAGGAATCTTACCAAAAATAGAAAGTGTGCCAATATAAAATAAACTCAAAAAGGAAAATGTGTCAATAAGAGATAAACGGAGGAAGTAGTATTTTTGTTTTGAAATTGAAGTTCAAGTTGCAGAGAACACACTCCCTTTGTCCCATCCAAAGTTGCTTAGTTGACTTTTTAAAGTCAACCGCATCAATATTTAATTACTCATATCTTAAAATATTTTTAAAAAATATAATTTAAAAATATATGTTATATGATATTATAATATATACTTCCTCCGTTTCTCTATTTGTGTCCCACTTACCTTATTGAGATGTTTTAAAATGACACTTTCCATTTTTGGCAATTTTTTTCAATCTCATCTACTCATTTTCTTCATATAAATCTAAGAGTCTAAATCTAGTGTGCCACTTTTAGTGAAACGGAGGGAATATATAACATGATAATAATATATTATGCATATTAATAGAATTTATTTATATTTTTTTGAAACATAAATATACTTATATTCAAAGTTGGATTAGTTTAACTATAGAGGTCAAACCAGGCAACTAAAAAGGAGAGCAAACGGTATGATATAAAATATGATAACACCCCCCTCTTATTGTTGCAAGTGTCTAGACCACTGAGGCTCTGCTTGACAGAGTTTTTAAACTACTATGTTTATAAGCAAAACACTTTATAGTGTTTGGTAAATTGCTAAAAAACAGCTTATTTTGAAAGCAGGAACTATTTTTGGAGGCCTCCCCATACTTTCAAAATAAGTCAGCTTTACTTATAAATATAACTTTGCCAAACAGAGTTTGAATGTAGAATTCAGAAGCAATTAAAGGAACAAAGATTTTTTTCCGACAGTTGACCTTTTTTGAAATGACAAAAAATGCACTTGAACCAAATGTTGAATCTGAATAGATAATTTTGCCCTTAAATTATGGGCTAACAGATCTCCCTGGCGTTGTTTAACTTACTCCACCACCACCACCGTGCCTTCTTCCTCCACCGTTGCGCTGCAACCCTCCACCAAGTGCCGGCGCTAACCCTTAATGGCAAATATGTACGTTAAGTATGACTCAAAGATATAAACTTTAAGCATCTTCGTCAAAGAATCTAAAACAGCACATTAAAACTCAGAATCTACAATATAGATTACAATGTTGAACTGATTCAAGAAAGAACAATAACATAACAACATTACCAAATGCATCAGAATATTCCAATCATAAACAATAAAATTTACAATTAACAGAGTAAAGAAAACTGACCGTGAAGCAAGGAAGATAGGCTGCCGGCAGAGGCGGATCTACATGGGGTTGGAGGGGGTTTCAGCCCCACCGAAACGAAAATTACGGGGAATTTAGGTAGTAAATTTTTTTAAAAAAATTATCAGCCCTTCTGATAATGAAAAAAATTGAGAATTTTTTTTATACTTAAATCAGCTCCCGCTATGTATGGATCCTGGCTCCGCCCCTGACTGCCGGCAGGCATGAAATCAGAGACAAGCAATTTCTCATCCCTGGAATAATAATAAACTCTGAAAGGCAGCACATTGTCGTTCTTAATCTTCCCCAACACTTCTAATTGCTGCTCGGAATCCTTCTTGTTTACGAAGAGGTACTAGATAACACCCGCACTTTGCACAGGAATGAATTTGAATATTATTATATAAAATAAATATATTTTTAAATATAATTTAATTAGTTTATAAAATTATTAATAAATATCACTTTACCAAAATAACATTATCGTTATCAGCATTGCATGCATACGGATTACATAAAATATGAAAAATTATCAAAATTTTGAAGATTTGGTTGTAATATCGTGCCATTGCACGGTTTACTATAAAAAATATATTTATTATTATCATACAATTTTTTACAAATTTTTAAAAATATTTAAATTAGATGATAGTTTTACTAATTAAACGTTTTGCAATTGAGTTATTACAAAGTCTTGTTTTAGACGGTTTAAACTTTAGGCAGGGTCTATTATGCAATTAGTATACGTCTTAATTTGGGATGAGGTTTTTCTTTAAATATGTTTATAAATCTAGGGACCTATTATGCAATTATCAGGAAACTATATAAATATTAAAAAGTTTCAAAATCTTCATTTATTTTTTGTCTCATCGTCTTCCTCCCCCGTTTCTTAGAACACCGCGAACCACTTCGCTTTCTTCTGCAACCGCTCCGCCGCCGCGCTGTGATTCTTCTTCTTCCGTCTGCGATTCTTCTTTTTCCGCTTTGATTCTTTTTCTTCCGCCGACAATTCTTCTTCCATCGTCGGCGATTATTCCATCTCACCAGATCTGCCCTAGCTCGTTGGAAGCCACCGAATATCGACCGGTCTTTCCTCTCAATGCCAGATCAGCCATGCCTCAACCAATTCTAACCGCTGAACCTTCATTTAACTGCTGGAGCCGATGATTCGACGAGCTCCACAACATTGTCGGCGACATGATAAAGCGGATGCGACTGAGGAGCATATATTCGGGTTCGGTGCTTGGCGATGGCGTGCGAGAAGGAGTCGCGGCCAAACGTAGTTTGAGTGACGCCAGTGCTAGTCAGAAATAGAAAAGTTTAGCGTTAGAATTAGATTTGCTGTCTTCCTCGTTGTTGTGCCTGGAGTACTTTCCTGCCGAGGTATTATTTTTCCACCAATTTTAGTTGGACTTTTCAATATTTGTTGATTTCTTCAACTAATGGCA
Source organism: Rubia balearica (assembly GCA_032355405.1). NCBI lineage: Eukaryota > Viridiplantae > Streptophyta > Magnoliopsida > Gentianales > Rubiaceae > Rubia > Rubia balearica. Next base: position 5,268,165 of record JAULKJ010000007.1, read on the forward strand.
AAAGATTCAGTGGGTACAACTGTGGGTGAGCTAGAATTTTTTGACTTCTTTTCAAGCTGTTGAATTATTTGATCATCGCAAAATATTTAGTGAGCTATAGTTGGACTTTTCAAGCCTTGCTGACTTTTTTGTTAATGTTTTCTTTACTGTGGCCAAGCTTTATGGTTTCATTATGATGTTTTATGATCTTGTATTGATGTTTTGTTAATTTTAGTTGATGTTTCAGTTTGATCTTTTGAAATTGATATCTAATTTGATAAATTAAGCTTTGTTGATCTTTTGTGTTTTTCACTTGATGTTTTTCTATTCGTAATTGATGTTTATAATTTTTAGTCTGACTTTTTAAAATTGATAATTAATTTGAAAATTTAAACTTTTGCTGATGTTTTGTATTTTTCAATTTATGTTTTTCTAGTCGTAGCTGAAGTTTATGATTTTCAATTTCACGTTTTGAAATTATATTGATTTGATAATTTTAGGCTTTGTTGATGTTTTGTGATTTTCAAGTGATGTTTTCCTAGTCGTTACTGATGTTTATAATTTTTCAGTTCTCGTTTTGAAATTTATATTTAATTTGATAATTTAATCTTTGTCGATGGTTGTGATTTTTAGTTATGTTTTAGTTTTTTCCTCTTATGTTGATATTTTTCATTATTCGGGTGAGATTTAATTAATATGCGTTGATGTTTTATAGTTTTTTTGGGTGATATGGATTGATATTTGTAGTTTTTTTTAATTGTTGAGGTACTGTAGTTTTTTTTCTCTCATGTTAATTTTTTTCAATGTTCGTGTGAAATTTAATTGATATGAGTTGATGTTTTGTCCCGTTTTTGGTTGATCTGCATTGATATTTGCAGTTTCTTTTATTTTATCATATTGATATTTTTCATTTTTCGGCTGAACTTTTGATAATAGTAGTTGCAGTTTGTATTGTTATTTTTATGATGATGATGTTTTCATTTTTCGAATGAGGTTTGGGTTTTAGGAGTTGATGTTTGTAGGTTTTTGGTGATATGGGTTGATATTTGTAGTTTTTTTAATAAAAAATTGTAAACTTTTATGATTTTTGAGTGAATAATTTATACTCTTGAGGTACCGTAATTTTTTTGTAGATGTTTTTTTTCTCATGTTGATATTTTTAATTTTCCGGGTGAGTTTGAGTTGATATGAGTCGATGTTTTGTATTTTTTGGGTTATGTGGTTTGATATTTTTTCTCTCTCTCATATTGATGTTTTCATTTTCTCGGTGAGTTTTAGGTGATACGAGTTGATATTTGTAGTTTTGGGTGACAGATTGATTTTTTGTAGTGTTCTTTTTCTTATGTTGATGTTTTTCATTTTCTGGGTGAAATTTAGGTGATAGGAATTGATGTTCTTAGTTTTTTTATTGATATTAGTTGATTTTGTAGATCCTATTAAAAAATAGATAATTAAAGATTTTTTGATATTTTTATGATTTTTAGTTGATGTTTTGTTAGTTGTAGTCGACTTTTTTAATTTTCTGTCAATTTTTATTTGATTTTTAATATATTTTTTGCTGTTTTATTTGTTTTAAAATATTTTTTATCCAATTTTTATTTGATGTTTTTATTTATTTTTTGTTGATGTTCTGTTATTCATTATTGATACTTATAATTCCAGTTCGATAATTATATTAATTTTTTGCATTTTAAAAATTTTAAAAATATTTTTTTCCATTTTTTCCAGATTGCAGATGAGTCAGATCGTGATCGTTCATATATTAAATGAACGAACACAAATCAAATTTTAGGCTCAATTAATAAACGAACATAAACGAATATAATGTTGATCGGCTCATTTATGTTCACGAACAATTCGATAAGAAGCTCGATCAAACTCAATTATGGCTCGATTAGAACTCATCTAAAGTATATAATAAGTAATATTAAGTGGTACCTTAAATATCTTGTTCTCATTGCTCCTTTCAACTCTAGAACAAGCTTATTAAACTCTTAGAAGTATGCCTTTTGTGTTATGTGTTTTGTGAATTAAAATTTCAGTTTTAATTATTTAGTTTGGAGCAGTAATCGAGCTTTCGAGTTGTAATCGAGCTTATGAGCTAGAACTCGAGCCCGGTTACCAATTACGAGCCGATTTCGAGCTTTGCTAATTTTAATCGAGCCGAGCTTGAACACAAAAATTAGCCTCGAGTCTATCTCGAACATAGTCATTTTTTCTAGCCGAGCTCGAGCCTGGGGGTGGTCGGGCTCGGATCGGCTCAATCTCACTGCAGTTACTACTAAGCTAAGTAGAGATGAGGCCATTAAGCAACAAGGAATGCTTCAAATTTTGACTAGTACTACGGTTACTACTCGCAGCAGATAATCTAAAGGGGGTGTTCAAATGTCTTACAGCTTAAAGCTAATCAATCCTCATGGATACTAGCAAAAAACTACCATATTCATCGAAATTGGTCAATACCAATAAAGGCGTCCATTGCATTTTTCTAAAGAACTCCATCCATCAAGTGCCCTCAGATTTCTCCAAAGCTGCAAAGAAAACAGGGGAAAATTCAATGAATTATAAAACCAAACCGTAAACACATCTGCAAAATCATTTAGGTTCTGTAATGGTGAGCCCTTAAAAGAAACAAATAGTTAAAAACCAACAGGAGATCCTGATCAATAAAACCCCCCATAACCTGTCCGCGTCTATCAAACCATATCTGGTCATGAGGAAAGAAAGAAAACAGTGGAAACCATGTACTCGGATGCAAATAGAACAGACGAACAGACACACATAGCCAGAGATAAGGAACTAACTGTTATAGTTCAGAAGCTTCTCAATGAGGTCCACATGAGTCATAAGCATTCTACGGCAGCAATAACGAACCAAGCCCAATGCATCTAGAGCATCTCTGCATGATAGAAAGCTAAACATCAATTCTAAGTCCCAGTACCTTCAAGTTCATAAGAAATTTTACATGTCTTCAGATACAGATGGATGATGGTTACTTATATAATGCGCGTAAAAATAGTCAAGCATAATGTGTGAAAGAAATTTCATGAGTAGAGTGTGTGACCTAGTCTAACAAATGACACTATCCCCATCCCATCTCAGATAATTCAACAGGCTACTACATCTTTCAAAGTGGGGATATAACCTCTCTTCTGTGCAGTAAAAACCTCCTAAACTTTTCATGTAATTCCAGTTTTTCATTACGTAACTCACATAACTATATTACAGACACACCCCGCAACATCGCATATGAGTAAGCTCGAGTTCTCAGATTCCAATTATGCTTAGGTTACTCACTAATGCCGACACACACGTAATCTTTAAAGACACTCTGTAGCGTGTGATCAGACCCTCATATTTGAGAAGCAAGAAAACTAGGACACAAAAGGGCAGTAGAAACCCATAAACAAATTAAAGTAAGTCACATAAATCAGGTAAGGAAAAAACATGTGGGAAACTATCAACACAATACGTATTATGTGACAAGCCTATAACATGCATAATTTGGCTAGGAACTGAAGAGTTAAATCGGCGCGAAGAAACCCTAATACACTCCCCCCAAAAAAAGCACAGACAGGGTTTAGAAATTCAAACCCTTCAGTGTAATCAGCCTGAAGAAGATCGAGGTAAGTGTCCCACTTGTTCCCAATCACCTGAAATTCAGCAAAACCAATTCAACAGTTTGATTAAGCCTTTTCGGTTTCATATGAGCCCAAGCCCCGAGAAAATCGAAGTACATAAAACCAAACAAAATTGAAAAGGCGAAGAGCAGAAGCCATTACTCGCTTCGGAGAATTAGAACTAAACCCTAGAATTTGGGGGATGGAGATACCTTGCCGCAGGTGAAACAACGCACTGGAATAATCATCTCGGCCCGTTTTCTGGCTTTGTCTGGAGCGGGAACCTCACACTATTTTCATGGTGTATTGTACAGAGGTGGAATATTTTAATCAAGTGGGCTTCCCCTTTGTTGGCCCAATTAAACGTTGCACCCACCCCAAACCGCAACAGTATTCATCAATAAGTAGAAGAGAATTAGATGAGAAAGCAGTTAGAGAGTTGAGATAAAAGAGCAGTTTCATGATCTGCATTCTACCTACAATGCTAACAGGTGGTTATGATTTACAGTAAGGAATCATATACGCTGATTCTTTGAGCTCAAACCATCCTCAACCAATTCTGTTGAGATTCGGTTGGAAAATGGAAAATCTGCAAGCGAGCTGATTTGAACGTTCTTCATAGCTTCTAGAATGGTAATGTGCATAATATCCAGGGAAAAAGAATCATCTACCCTTGCATCCATGACAAACCTTCCCTCTGAAATTGAGGTTGTCCTCAAGCTCAAAAATTAGAAAATGGATGCGTCTTCCATTGGCAAACCTTTCCACTCCTCAAGCCACCGCACCTGATTTTCACCATTTGTCTCAACTATTCTGCATTGTAAAACATGATTTGGCTCTAATGGTTGCACCTCTTGATAATCTGCTTCAGGGATGTCAGTGAATGCAAGAGGAGGAGGACCTTGGTGTTTCTGCAACAAGGAGATGTGAAAACATGATGGATTCTGCTAGTAGGTGGTAATTGAAGTTCATAAGAAACTTCTCTGATTCTCTAGGTCACCAAATAAGGGCCAAAGAACTTTGCAACTAGCTTAGAAGTAATATGTCATTGAACAGACACTTGCCTATACTTTTGTAATTTAAGATAAGCTAAATCTCCAACCTGTAGAACTCTATCAGATCTTTTGGCATCGGCATAAAACTGTACGAGTATCTGAGCCTGTTTCAAATGTTTCTTGAGAAGTTGTTTAACTTGATCTCTCATTTGAAGCAAATTCTGAGCGGCTGATATTACTGAATCAGTTAACAAGACAAGTGGTAAATGCAAAGGTTTTACACCATAGAGAGCCTCATAAGGTGTCATGTGAGTACTAGTATGAAATGTAGTATTATACCACTACTCCACAACACTTAAGACATTCCTCCCATGAACAAGGCTTGTCACTACAAAAACATCTTAACTAGTTTTCCACCACCTAATTAACTCTCTCTGTTTATTCATCAGTCTGAGGATTGTTTATTGTGCTATAATTCAGTTGAATGCCCATTTTCCCCACGAGTTCTTTCCAAAAATAGCTTGTGAAGATCTTGTCCCTGTCACCAACAGTTCTCTTAAGAAGACCATGTAGTTTGCAAACCTCACCAAAGTAAACTTAGCCACCTGAACTGCAGTGAATGGATGACTGGGTGCAATAAAATAGATGTACTCAGTAGTCTGTCCACTATTACTAGAATAATGTTATGCCCCTCAGATTGTGGCAACTTGTCTATAAAATCCATTGAGATTTGTTTCCATGCTTAATCAAGGATTGATAAAGGTTGAAGTAATCCAGGGCTCTGACAATGTTCAACTTTATGTCTTTGGAAAACATCACATTCTCTGATGAACTCTATGATCTCTTACTTCATCACCGACCAAGTAAACACTGCAATTACTCTCCTGATAGTTGCTCCTTGACCCAAATGGGCCCCAATCTGTGAAGAATGCAATGTCTTTATCAATTCTCTTCTAACACCATTCCCTGAACCAACATAAATTTTGTTTACATGTTTCAAGATGCCCCTAACATAAGTATACTCGGAGTATTCACTAAGAGTGGCTGAAGCTATCAATTCTTGAGAGCTCTCATCATTTTCATAGCGTTGCTCCAGTTGTTGAATCCACTCAAAAAATACAAAAGAAGAACTAATAACCTTGCACTGTGTAACAAATGTTTCTTTTTGAGAGCCAGATTGATTATCTTCAGGAATTTCCTGATCTGAACTTCCAATGTTCAAGTTTGATTCCAAAAGATGCTTTTGGAATTCCTGCAATAAACCCTTCTGAGTATGTTGTCTTACCAACATACCTGCATCACTTAGAAGTGCTTCAGCACTCATTTCCACTTTATGCCTTCCGAAAGAAATATTAGAAGAGTTCTTAGAACACATTTCAAAAATTTTCTGGGCCTCCTTGATAATGCATCTGCAACTTTGTTACCAGAACCCTTTTTATAATGGATTTCAAAGCTTAAACCAAGAAGCTTAGTAACCCATTTTTGCTGTAATACATTGATAAGTTTTTGTTCTATCAAATATTTAAGACTTTGGTGATCAATCTTGATTATAAAATGGCTGCCAACATGGTAATGTTTCCATCTATCTACAGCCATAACCAATGCCAAGAGTTCTTTTTCATAGGTAGATAACCCTTTGTTTCTAGGGAAAAAAGCCCTACTCAGAAAGGATATTGGGGTTCTCTCTTGCATGAGAACTGCCCCCATACCCTCTTCACAAGCATCAATCTCAATGACAAAATTGTTGTTGAACTCAGGCATCTTGAGAACATGTGATGTGGTAATCACAGATTTTAGCTTATTGAATGTTGTCATGACTTTGTCGCTCCAATGGAAACCTTCCTTCCTTAAGAGGTCATGTAAAGGTCTGCAAATTACCCCAAAGCCTGCTAGAAATCTCCTATAGTAACAAATCAGCCCCAAGAAACTTCTTAATTCTTTAACATTTTTTGGAACTGGCCACTCAGTTATACAGGCTACTTTCTGCTGGTCCATCTCCACCCCCTGGTCATATATTATATGGCCAAGATACTCCAATTTAGACTTAGCAAAGACACACTTACACCTTTTGGCAAACAATTTATGCTCCCTCATTATTGTCAGTAACTCTTTCAACTGATTAAAATGCTCAGGAAGTGTCTAACTATAGACTAAAATGTCATTGAAGTATACCAGTACAAACTTTCTGAGATATGGCTGAAAAATATGATTAATTAAACTTTGGAATGTAGCAGGTGCATTTGTCAAACCAAATTGCATCACTAAGAACTCAAAGTGACCATGGTGAGTCTGAAAAGTAGTTTTATATACATTATCTGAAAAAAATCTGATCTGATGGTACCCTGATCTAAGATCTACCTTTGTAGTGAACTTGAATCTATACAATTCATCAAGCAGTTCATCAATCACTGGTATAAGAAACCTATATTTTACAGTTTGATCATTTAATTTCCTGTAGTCTATGCATAATCTCCAGCTTGCATCCTTCTTCTTCACAAGTAGAACTAGTGATTAATATGAACTGGTATTGGTTTTTATAGTTTTATTCTCCAAGAGTTCAGCTACCTGCTTTTCTATTTCATCCTTATTGTTTAACCCTGAAAAGTTGGACGTCCGTTTTAGGAGGAATTTTGTGATCAACATTTCTACGAGGTGGAAATTCAGTTGGCCTTATAAAAATATAAAAAAATAACAAAGAACTTGTTATAGTTCAGGTTCCAAAGCTTCCTGATCTTGTTGTCCTTTGTCATGGTTTACCATCCCACAACCTCTTTCTTTCCCCACAATATCAACTAAGAAAAGTAAAACATATGCTATTTGGTTGCCTAATGGAAATTATTGGATTCATGTCTACACAAGTAAACAGTTCCACTGACGAACTTTGTCGATTTGGGGAAAAATTATATGGGTTCATCGGATTTGCGGATGGTGGAAAAAGGGACGCCGGCTAGGGTGGTTCTGCGGTGGTGGAGTAGTGTTAGTGGTGTTGCGATGACGGAAGCGGGGGAGCACGACGGCTGCAGTGTTAGATTTTAAAGAAGAAAGATAGATTTGTCATGAGGAGTATTATTGTCATTTCTGTTTCTAGTCATGTCTGAATTCATTTTGTCAATGCCGGAATTAGGGAGTTTGGTTAAATCGGGACAATTTTTTTGAAAGTTAGGGTTAGATTGACACATATGGTAATTAGTTGGGGTTAAATTAGCACTTTCGATATTGCAGGGTTATACTGGCATTTTCAATCTAAAGTTGGGGTTATAAATATATTTTCCCCTTTAATTTTTTTCTTGCCCATCATCATCTTACCACCTTAACCCACCTCCCACCCCGGCCTCCGTCACAGTTGGAAAACCCTTTTCGTAAAACATTACAACCGACCCTCCCCATGATCACTACCACCGCCTACTTACCCATTGTGAAACCACGCTAATGTGGTCAGTGATCATTTGCGACGGATCCCCATCGAAATTGTCACCGGCCAACGGTCAAAGCTTGTGTAGAGTTCTTACAAATTAAATGAATTTAATTGGATGAATTTAATTTAATTATAAATACACAAAGTATCACAAGGCGTAGAGTAGTTAAATAAAGGGCTTGAATTAGTAATTCAATTTTTTCATTGTTCGATTAAAATTTTTGACTTAAGATCTTATAAAATTATTTGTAATATGTATTTTTTTTACTCTTTCCCTCCCACAAATAGGAAAGTTGGAAAAAAATAGGTACCCACTCTGTTCTATTTCAAATTGCATACTTTGACTTACATCAGTTATTTAAAAAATGTTAGATCCTTAATATTTTTTATTATTGATAGCTAAAACTCGTCAAAAATATTTTAAAGAGAAAAGTGAGTTTTTAACCCTATATTTGGGTCAAAATTGCATAAATAACCTTGTAAAATCTGAAAGTGCACAAATAACCCTGAATTTCATTGACCAAAATGTCAAAGGTCAAATTGGCTGGAAATTATTAAAATACCATTTAGCCCTTCAGTTAAAAAATAAAAAATATTGAAAGACAATACTGCCCTTCCTATTGTTAAAACCCTTTCTTTATTTTGTGCATGATCTAGTGATATTCACTCCAAAAAATCATCAACAAGGCATGTCGATTTACTCTGTTTCTGCAGATCCCCCATTTCCCTCTGTTTTTGCAAACCTATTTTTTCCACCATCATCACAAATTCACAATCTACAACCCCAATCTCCTCTACTTCCCTAGTTCATTCATCAAGATCGTCCTCTCCTTGGCCCTCACCTCCACCACCCTCTTCTCCCTTCTTCGACTAGGCGCGATTTAGATGAACAATCGTTGTCGCGACCCGGACCACCCGGTTTTCGATGAAAACATCGATGCCGCTGCAGGAAATGACGAGGTTAACAGAAGGAATTTCTCTGGGATGATAGGGTTCATGGGAGGATCCCGATCCAGGCTTCGGTGCGCCGTTATAGGTGATTCATGAAGGACTCGGCTGCACGAAGGATCCAAAACGGATTTGGATTCGGATACTTCGTCAGAGGCGATGGGGGAATGAGGGTTTCTGGTGGGATGGGGATGGCGAGGATAGAGACGGGATGATGAGATTTAAATGGGGGAAGAAGGCGGCGGCGGCCGTGGAGGAAGACTTCAACATCGATATTGAAGAAAATGATAATTGGATAGAGATGAGGGTTGCGGGTGGCGGGGTAGGGCTGAGTGCGGGAAAGGCTAGTGGTTCTGGGAAAGAGTTAGTGGCGGGGCTGGATTGGGTTTCTGGGTAGGTGGGGGGGATAGGGTGTTTAAAGTTGGAGAAGCAACTTAGAGTTTTGGGTTGAAGAAAAAGATTAGGGTATAATGGTCAAATGATTTTTTAGTTTAGGGTTTTTATTAAGAGAGGGGGTATTTTTGTCTTCTCATTATTAGTCAAAGCTGTATTTACATCGATCAATGCCAGAAATTATCCAAGTGGGTAAAACTGCACATCTTGAATAAAAGATAGGGTTACTTCTGCACTTTCAAATTTTACACGGTCATTGATGCACTTTCTCAATCTTATAGGATTTTTTTTGCACTTTTCCCTATTTTGAAAATATATGTAATAACGAATTTTACAAGGTATCACGCAATAGTATTTATGCTTATATTAATTCAATTTTATGGTCAAAGTTAAGATATTTTGACTAAATGAATAGTTAAATTGCATATTGAAATGAGACAGAGAGAGTACTTATTAGTGGGACAGAGGTAGTATATTAAATTAGCGAATATTTAGCAGGTTTATTGGGACGGGGCGGGATGGAGGACGTAAATTAATATTCATGCTCGACCCACTACCAATGGTGGTTATCATTTTCATCCCCATCCACATTAAAAGTACCTTCATGCTCATCTCGTTGGAGCGGATATAGGTCGGACCTTCACCAGAACCCGCCTTGCTGCCATCTCGAGGCGTCGACAATAGCGAACCGTGCGTCGACGCGAGCAATAGGGTGTTGGTGCTCGAGAGCATCGAGTGCCTGCGCAACGCTCGTGAGTCGTGGTGCTCACTCATCGTTCTCGTCGTGGTGCACTCGTAGTGGCATTTGGGGTGGTGGGCTCGGTGTCGTCATTCTGGTGTTGGTGGGGTGATTCGGATGATGGTTTCACGGGGGTGGGTATGGGTGGTGGCGCTCGGGCTGGATAGGCGATGAGTTTCCAACGAATTTCTAGTGAGTTTTTGACAAGTAATTGTGGCGCTCGAGTTGGGAATAGGTGTTTTTTGTTTTCAAATTTTCTTTCTTTTAGAAATTTAGAAATACTGTACATATTTGGGTAGTAAATACATTGCATAATTTAGAAGTGCCGCAATTTTAACACAGATAATATTTGGTTAGCAGGTGTCAAACTGCTAATCATGATTAGCAGGTGTCATTTGGCTCGGACCACATTCGATACGTACTCTTGAGCTTGTACAGGAAAGAGCGATACAAGAAGCTACATATCTAATTGAAAGACACCCAAATTATTTGACATGATCAGCTTGGGCATTCTAAAAGCTATAAAACTTTCTACATGTGGAAAATTGACTCGAGTAATCAATACAAGATGAGATGCAGCATATCAGGTTGAGTAATCAAAAACAGTTATCTGTAACTGGGAAGAATCAACAGCAAATTGCTTTACAAAAGACCTTCTCCACCACACCTCAAACGCCCTCTGAATATTAGGGCAGTCATCTCCTTTATTCAGAAACCGATCAAACCAATTCAGCAAAATGCTTTGCTGCTGCGACAAAGGCAGCGTTAAAATCGTCTGGCTCAATCCATCCTCGATCAATTTCTTGTCGATTGATCGCGAAGATCTCCTCATCCAACTATAGTCATCATAAAGGGATTCCAACCATGTGGCCAGAAGAGCATATCTTGCATCTTTAGCAACCAAAATACGCCCTCTTCCGATTGCAACGCAGAGTTGAGCAGTTATCTTGCTGATCTCGTGCCTGTACATGGTAGGAATCTTCGAATGCAGAACAGCGAGTTCTTTCTGATCAGCCCACAAAGTCACAAAGTCATCCCCCATTTTCCTGTCAACCAGGATGTCAACAATCCACTGCATGTTGTCTGCAGCTCGGGCTATTTCGCTCATCAAATGCCCCCGGTCCTGCCCAGTCTCATCCGCGCACGTCGCTTCAGACAGGCTGAGTATCAGCGAGCTAAGACACCTATGGCAAACGTGACACATTGTATCCTTTGACACATCAAAGCCAGTGATGCAACCGCGGTTGTCTGAAGCTTCCTGTTTGAGCAAACGGGAAACTAGCGTCTTCATTTCCCTACGAGCTTTATCATCTTTGGCTTGCAGAACTCCAGACAGGAGTTGCAGGAAGATGTCATCAGCTCGGGCCGATGTTGAGGGAACTGCCATTACTCTCTGAAGCACGTGAGGGAGGGGTTCTTGAAGATGTAGTTCTCCAAGTTGAGCCACCACTTTTTCCTCTTCCTCCTCGGACCATGGAATCGCCTCCAAGTACTCCAAACACGCAAGAATACCATCGTCAAATGAAATAGCTGAACACACCTGAAAAAATTCAACATTAACTCAAATCAAATCAGTGTGCTTTGGCCATTGAAACAGAAATATCAAACCTCTCTCAGTTTCCTAGTCAGGTTCATTGAAAAGATCTGTACTTTGAGAGGCTATTCCTTCAACAAGAAGAAGAATCAAATCCCATCCACTATGGTCAAATTCTTGGCAATAGATAACAAACACTCACATGTAGAATTTGCTACTGGGGTTTCATCACCACTAAGTAGATGGGCTATATGGACCATATCTTACCACTTCGTATGGTCAAAACAGGTAAAATTTGCAATTTTAGCTCAGTTTTTTCAATCATTGTTTTGACATCTTCATCAACTACAAAAGTAACTGTCCAATATTCCAGGTACCTAATTACAAACCAAAACATCCCACATGACTCTTCCCAAAAATCACATCAAGAAAAATCCAAAAAACAATAATGACAGCAACTTAAAAAAATCGCACAAAGGCAATAGAATCTGTAGTTAAAAATAAAAAGAATGAAATCAGAACTAGAATTAACCTTCAATAATTCCAAGACCTTGCAAACGTCTTCACCCATCAATCTCTTCTTCAAATCCTCACAGTACATGAGCACCACAGCTTCCACATACACCTCCACGTCATCACACTCAAGAATCTCCACCGTCACCACCTGGGCCCCACTTTCCCGGAGTTTCTCAGAAAAGAACCTGCTTCGTCGGGAAAGAACCCGGCGGTGGACCTCCATGGAGACGCTGAACCCGTCGCACGCACTCACCGTCAGCCTGACGTCACCGGGCCCCAGACGACTCGCGTAATTAGTATCTTGAAACGGGGCGTCCGCCAAGACCTTATAGACTCTATCTTGGAGCTTGAGGCGGGCTTCAATGGAGCGTTTGGAGTCACGCTCCTGCTCCTCCGACATCATCTCGAAAAGGGTCGTACTACTAGAATTGGTACACCGGGAGGCGGCGGTAAAAGCCGGAGGAGGGGAAAGAGTAGTGGTGCCGGCGGGGATGAGGTGGTGGTGGGCGGAAGGAGGAGAGGGGGTGGGAGAGAGCAAAGGGTCGGAAAGGAAGCCCTGTTTTATCATTGCTGATACAAATTGGTTCTTGGACGAAGATTTAGCGGTAGCGGCGGAGGTGGTGGTTTTATGGGACGGCATGATTGCCAAAATTGGATCTTGCGTTTTCACCTCGTGTGTGAAAATGAAGAAGTAGAAGAAGGTAAAACATTGGATCCCATTTCCCTGGTGCAGATATTGTTATTAACGGGTTATTAAAGAAATACCGATGGTAACTATATAAGGCGGGAGTATTGGTATTTCGGGTGGTCCACTACCGTCAGACCGCCGCAGAGGGCTGAGCGCAGTGGCTGATTTGGCCGGAGGGAAGAGTGAGGGTGTGAGAGAGGGATTTGAGTTTGAATGCCTCCAAATGCATGTATAGATGCTAGTAATTATTCTGCCTTTTTCGGTGGGGTTTGAGATGCCCGATCTAATGGGATAAAAAATAATGGTCCATCTCCAATTTATTTGAGTTTGACGTTCATTGATTTTATACATTTCTTACCCTAATTTTAGGATAAAAGAGTCAATATAACCCTGTTCTTTCAGAAAGTGATAATTCAACACTAACTAATTGTTGTATGTGGCAATCAAATCCTATCTTTAAAAAATTTGTGCCGATATAACCAAACTCCCCAATTTTGGCATTGACCAAATGAATTCAGTCATGACAAGTAATTGAAATGAGAAAAATACTCCTTATGACAAACCTATCTTCTTATTCAAAACCTATCTTTCTTCTTCACCAAATTTAATGTTGCCGCCGCTGGGTTGACGCAGCTCCAGTCCCCCATCACTACACAACCACCCTAGCCTCCCGCTGCATCTTCACGCCCTAGCCCCCACCTCCCCCGCCCTAGTCTCATCCTCCCTGCCTTAATAGTCTAAATCCAGGGTCATTTGAACACATAACTCTATTTTTTACATGATTATGTTATCGTGCCTTTTTAAAATATCAATATGTTATCATACCAGGGGTGAGACTTGAAATGTGGTTTAGTCATTTTGCTCATTTTTATTATATCTGTAATTTGAGTATAATGAGGAGATTAAAGAGTGTATATGACTAGTTTATTCGATAAAAAAATGTGATGTTCTGTTTTTATTGTAGATTATTTAAGGAAAGAGACATTCATACTCAATTGCCTAATAAAATATTCAAATATTGTAAAAATGTAGGAATGTCACTCAAAGTTTGTGAAAATAGTGATGTTAACATAAAGTGCATGACAAGTTGGATTGAACGGGGGAAAAGTTCGATCAAACACAACTATTGGTCATGATTTACAAGAGAAATTCATCAAAAAGTAAGAGCCATGGAGCGAAGTGTTAAAAAGAATTCTGGTAGTTGTTAAAGTGCCTTGCAAAATATAACTTGGCCTTTGTGGAAGTAGTGAGAAGAAGATTGATAAATAGAGCAATGGAAATTTCTTAAGTTTTATTGAATTAATTGTCAAATTTGACCCAATGAGCACTACAAGAAAACCCCCCTTTTTACAGCAGCAAATGTTGTTGTAAAAAGTTGATTTTTCGTTGTAAAAAGGATTTTACAATGGGCTATATCCCCATTGTATGATTTTGTTAGAGGCTTGGTTGTAAATAGTTCTACAACGGGCTTAGTTTTCCCGTTGTAATGGAGCATTTACAACAGGAATATTACATGTTGTAAATAGGTATTTACAATGATTATATCCCATTGTAAATGCTCAAATACAACGGTAATATACACTATTTACCGGTTGTAAATTTTAAATGATTCCAATCCGAAATTGCAGAATCGGTAGAAATAACAACAGAAAATGATTCCAACAACTTAGAAAATAAACTAAAGACCAACTCAACTCTTTGATTACGGGGTATAAAAACTAAACACAATATAACGAAAGGTTTAAATGAACAAATTTGAATGTACAGTAGTGTTTCTATACTCAATAGTTCAGCACATGATGGAAAAAAAAAGTCACTCTATAGTCTTTATAGGCTAGAGAGTTAGAAGAAAAACAAGTCACCCAACAAGTCACTCAACATTGCATTCAAAGACGAGGAAAATGAGTACTATCTTTGCCAGTGTCATCACTTCGTATCCCATCTTAGTTAGTGTCGCCGTGAGAGGTGTCTGACCAAAGCAAAAATCTTGGGTCAAGAACAGTTTTTTTACACAACAAATAAATATCAACTTTACAGAGAGTAATCTTCTGAGCTTCCACAACACAAGCACAAAAAATTAAGAATGGCTCAGATTCTTAAGAGCAGCAGTCCATATAAGTTCCACGTACCATCATATCATCAGCAGGATAGGATTCTTAAGAGCAGCAATCCATATAAGTTCTACGAGGTTTCCACGTACCATATTACTTATAAGTTCTTTAATGCTAGTCATAATCTTAAACACACAACTTTTGAATGGATACAGTAGAACATATAAGAGCAGCAACCATAGTAATCCATAGACTCATATAAGCAGAACATATGAGAGCAGCGGAGTCATTAAACAAGAATTGCCGACCAAGTTTTGGCTTTTCATTTTTTAAGTTCAGAAATCACTCCATCTGTAAGATTATAAGAAAAAATTGGATTTAAATCCTGCTATTCACTTCTTCAGATCTGAATAACAGATCATACCAAGAAAAATAAGGGCGAGAACAGCATGTAAACAAAAACACTGTTAAGTCATGAAAAAAAAAACTGACCTTCTAAAGATTGGGATTATTTTGCTGGACCAATGCCATTGTCATGAGAATCTGTAGCTTTTGTTCCATCTGTGAATTTTTTTCCATCATCAATTTTTCCAAAATTTTCACCTTTTCATCATAACAGTCACGCTCCTTTTTCCTTTCTTCTTCCATGTCATCTAACCATTTTTTCAGCAGACTAGTCTCTCTTTCCTTGTCACGAAGGTCACGAGTAAGTTCTTCACGACTAACTAGAGGTCCTCTCACATCCTTGGGTTTCGTACCATATCCAAAACAAACAACATGAGAATGTTCCTGTCTTCCAAAGCACTTTTCGATAACATCAAAACGTGAGAGACCTTCATCATTTTCTACTTCTAGTATGTCATCCTGAATAGCAGTTAAATAAGTGGTAAATATATGTTAAATAAGAATATGCAAACTGAACTATTTATCTTTGCTTTCCGTAATCAGAATAAACTCAATGTTAAAATATGCAAACTAAACTGAAATGCATTTTATTCTGATTCATGGCACCGCAATCAGAATAAAACATGCATTTCATAAACTATGTTATAACTTACATATTTGCTAGTTGCTTCCTCATCCAGAGTTCCACTTTTTTCGCATTTATGTCCTCCTAAAAACTTCATATATCAATGGATGATTTTCATCCTTTGCTCCCTTAAGCCAGGAGAAATAAAATAAAAATAAAATCTTACCCAGTGCTTCCTCCCCTTCTTCAATTCCTTCCTTCACAGAGTACCTACAATTGTTGAAGCCAACACTTAGGCCGTATGACCCTTGAAACGGTATTTAACAACACAACCACACAGTTAGAGGGGAAAAATCTTACACTGAACAGATGATGAAATTCGCTCTGATGATAATGAACGGATGATGAGATGATGATGTCAAACGACGAACATGTGATGAAATTTAGAGCTCGGAAATAGGTGAGGAACGGATGAAGAAGATTCAAAGCTCAAAACTTCTATGTTCGTTCTTTTGTGTGAACAAATTTGGCGCCTTATTGAAATTTTAGTTTATTTTAGTTTTTCTTCAAAAATTTTCTTAATCGTTTGTTCTTCTGTTGGAACAAATCTTGGCGCATTATTGACATTTTAGTTTATTTTAGTTTTTCTTCAACTTTTTTACTTTAAGAAAAGTGTTTGTAAAAAATACTAACTAAACAATTATTTCATTAATTAGGGTGTGATTATCTTTTACACAGGATTATTATTTATTACAAGAAAGATTCAGTTAGTTGTAATTAATAATGGACTTTTACAATTATATTTATTTTTTTGTTGTAAAAACCTACTTTCTACAACCCCTATTATGCTCCTTGTAAAATTTTGGTTGTAAAAGGAGGGGGGTTTCTTGTAGTGAATCATGTCAGATTGCCCTCTTGCTAGCCTTTTTTTTTTCTATCTACTTATAATCTAGTTGTTGGGTGATATAAACGTGAAAGCGGACA
>JAULKJ010000007.1:5372682-5383182 GCA_032355405.1 Rubia balearica
TGGCTGATACGTATTCAAGGCATACCAACAGTTAGTGAATTTGAGAAAGAGTAATAAATGAAGTGGCGAACCTTATTTGAGCGGGTCTATGAAAATTTCTTTGATTGGTAAATTTTATCATCCTATTCACAAGGCCAATATGACTAATAATATAACCACTCATAAATATACCATCATTCAAAGTAGTACGAACCGTGGGTAATTTTCCAATATCCTCCAACATGAGATCAATGCAATGAGCCGCACAAGGAGTCCAATGCAAGTGTTTTCTCTCAGCTTCCAAAAGTATTCCTATGAAAGTGAAAATTTGAAGAAATTTAGTAGCTGTTCAATATTACTTATAGAATTCTAAAAAATAACTAGAATGAAATTATTAATCTTACTAGTGTTTTTATAATTAGATCCATTATCAGATAATCACTTGTACCACCTTTTTTTCTCCATCTCATTGGGAAGTTTGAACAACAAGTCTGAATCCTTTGAGACTTCAGAAGCATCAATGGAATTGATAAAGATCTAACCTTTTGGAGAGTTAAGAAGAACATTTATAATATCATTTGGAATAAATCAATCAAACCATCCATCGGATAAAATAAAACATCCCTTTTAAACCCACTCTTTTTCATGCTACTTCACTCGATATTTGGTTTCTTTCACCTTCTCCTTAAGAAGAGGAACTTTTATCTCATACACTGTAGGTGGTTTCAAACCGGGACCAAATTGTCCAATCATATCTCTAAACTCTTATGATTAGCCGCATTAAATTGAATCCCCACATCATAAACCACTTTTCAATGACTTTACATGTATTCTTCCTTAGTTCTTCCTTCCTTCCATTCATTAATGCTTGTGAGCATAATATAAATCCATCGGACCTTTGCCTTTTGGTCTCTTTAGAGGAAGACCGTTTCCCTTTTCAACTTCTTCGATATCAAGTCCAACATTGGGATTAACATCGGGAATAGCAGTTGGTAGCCTACTAACCAATTTTGCCACATTTCTTTTCCTCTTCCTATCTACACAGGTACAAACTTCCTCAATAAAATTTTCCCGAAACTTTGGACAAATAATGATGTACTTATTCCCTCTCGGAAGGACACCGATAACATGTTCCTTCATCCGATAAGCACCCCCTTGATAGGTTTGCTACAAAATATACACATGAACATTTTTTATTGTTTGGATCCGTATTTTTGTACTTTCTAATCTGATCATCATTTTGTGAGGCCACCGTAGAATTAGAACTAGACTCACCAGTACTGTTAGCCATGCTCTCTATAAATTCAATAAAATAAAACTGAGCGGAGCCATTGCAAGGTTCATAAATAGGTTGTTTCCCATTGAAAAATTATAATAAATCAAGGAGAATGGAACATAGATACCTTTGAAAGAGTGGGTAGACCAATTACAAAGAATTTGGAGGGCAGAGAGAAAAGTTGGGGAGCACAGAAGCCGTTGACTGCATAGACGCATCAATTTAGTAATTCAGATGGAGAGAAGGACACAGATAAGACCGTTTAGGGGGAGACAAATATGAATTTAGGGTTTTCTTTATTAATATTTTGGTCAACCAGAATAGCATGAGCTTTCTACTTTGCCCACAGTCAAACGGACTAGCAGTGCATCATTGGAATAATGCGGAAGTGCCAGATGCACTCTAATGCACCCCGCTTCCTTGCGATCGTGGGGCATCATACCCACTGATGCGCCTTACAACTACACCTGGGCGCATCTTGCATTATGAGGTTTGATGTGCACGCATTTTAAAACCAAGGTTCCAGGTCAATGCGGGTCAAGAATTTGACTAATGAAGAAAGTCAACATTTGGTGGTATTCGTGTTGGAGAAAAATCACAATGGGATGAATCAGCACACACAAAGGCTCGAGGTAGCAACCCTCTTCAACAGTTCGATTCGAACAATGAGTACAATTGGGTCGAGAGCAAGGCAACAAGAAGTAAATGGGTAACTATTGAACTTGTGTCATTGAATGGTAGGTCATCCTCCGCACAATAAGAAGTCAATTGAATTGGAAGAACTTAGAGATATTCTTGAAAATTCAAGGAAAGCCATAAAAGGTACTACTGCAACTTTATAGATAGGGAAAATTAGCGTTCAAAAAATCCATGACATCCAAGGTGAAGATGAGTCACACAAATGGCATAAAACCAACACTCACAACAAAAAACAAGATTTCAAATTTATTTTTTACTTATTAAAATTAGATGTGCATCTACGATTCTAGCCAATGGACAATATTGTTCATATCGATAAAACGTGAATCTATCTCAGCCAACCTACAATTTAGGTATTTATTAGCACCTTATGAACCAGAGCCATATCAAACATTCAAACACAAAACACACATTCCCACGTTAATGTTTTTTTTTGTGTAAGTAGACTAATATTTGGGGAATGTGGTGAAGTTATTTTCAAAGGTAAACTAGGCATATATCCTTTTCTAGAACCAAAGGTAGTAATGAACAATAGTAAAAGCACGGTAGCATCTACTGTGGAGATTATTCCAGTCCCCAAAATAACACGAGATTCACAAAGAAGAAGATAATTGTAGATGTAATTCCAACTCTAAATGCAAGGTGGTCAACACATATGAGTAATAATATATTCATTCAACAAAAAAATGTAACGTCACACATAAAGAACAATGATCCGCATTTCCAATTCATGGCTAATTCTAATGGGTTAACATGAACCTAGTAAGTCAACCTTCTAAATCTCCAATCTTAGCATTCTTGACCTCACTTTTTTAACATTATACATGCCTATCAACAAGAAAATTCATCATCTAATGTTTTGGAACTAGTCGTTGTTGTAAACTATGCGTATGTAAGGGAAGATGCAAGAACATTAAACGTATTTGTCACACATTAAGTAGCCATGATCGAGATGCTTAAAGTACAGGGTGGCAAAAACTACCAAATGCCTCACATGAATAGGGATAGGCTTATAAGGGAATGAACACTACCCATGCTTCTGCAAGTAAGCGAGGAGGTAGTTCGGGGCAACATAGATCACCTAATCAAAGTTCAAGCACAAAAATCACATTCAACCTTTGTTAAATGCTATAGGGTATGCATTAGAAATTATTTTTGAGGGTTAGGCAAAGGCAGACTTTGTAAGCTTGGGAACATTTCACTTTTGGTGTGAATGAAATGTTCCATCCCAACCTCGATTTAATGTTGATTTTGTAATCAACATCACTATTACACTTAAGTTTTATCTTATTAGCATGCATTCTAATAGGATCACTACTTTAATCAAAACACCAATTAAACCATCATGTTTAGTAATGCAGTAATTCACATATGAAGGGATAGAAGGAATCAATGGGAAGATGCACAAAAATATTCCCACCCGAACAAATACATGCACAATCCATCCACAAAACACAATTTTTTGGGAGATGCATATTTCAACCACTTGGTTTCCCAAATTACAGTAGATAAAAACCCAATTCAGAATCAATACTTGTTCCTTAGAAGCAAACAAACCACACAATCAGTTGAAGCAACAAACAATCAATGCAACAAGCATCTATGACATCAATGGGCCGAGAAACAACAAAGAATCAATGTAGCAGGCATCCATGGCACCAGCACCCCGACAGGCGCCTCTTGTCTCTACCGAACAGTACGCTGGCTCAGTATCCGGCCAGCTCAGTTGCTCCTTCACCAGTCTCCTCGGCTGGTCCTACTTCTCCATCCTCTCTTCCCAGGGACCCCCACTTACCGCATGACCACTCGATCTGTAACAGGAGTTATTCAGCGCAAGGATTATTCGGATATCATTGCTCATGGACTTACGGTAGCTCTTCTTGCACAATCTGAACCCACTGATTATTGCTCCGCTCTTCAGGATCCGACCTGGGTTTCTGCTATAGATGAGGAGATAGTAGCTCTTCGTGGCTAGCACACTTGGGATTTAGTTCCTCGCCCATCGGATAACAACGTTGTTGGCTCTAAATGGGTCTATCGGCTGAAGCATCGTCGTGATGGCATGATTGATTGCTACAAAGCTCGCCTTGTAGCATATGGTTTCTCTCAGATTTTGGGTTTTGACTTTGATCACACTTTCAGTCTTGTGGTCAAAGTCTCCACTGTTCGGACAGTTCTTGCCATTGCTACTATGTTTTCCTGGCCGCTTTATCAGCTGGATGTCAAGAACACCTTTCTCAATGGAATACTCGATGCTCCAGTTTATATGAAGCAACCCATTAGATATAAGGGCCTTTTTTATCCGGGTTATGTCTGTCACTTGCGGAAGGTCATTTATGGTCTAAAGCAAGCCCCTCGAGCATGGTTTCAGCGATTCACCACCCATTTGGCTCAGCTTGGATTTCAGTGCAGCTCAGCCGACACTTCTCTTTTTATTCTTTCGAGGGGATCATCGTTACTATATCTTATGGTTTATGTCGATGATATCATTCTTGCCGGTAACGATTCGACTCTTCTGTGACAGTTCATTGATTGGATACATCGAGATTTTGCCATCAAGGACCTCAGCACACTTCACTACTTTCTTGGCTTTGAAGTTTGCTCTACTTCGTCAGGCTTCCTTCTAGGTCAAGCAAAGTACGCACAAGGCATTCTCACACGTGCTGGGATGTCTGATGCTACCCCAGTTTCTACACCATTCATGCCAAGTTCTCAATTGCACAGTTCGACCAGTCCCTCATTCAGGAATCTGACTCTGTATCGTTCACTGGTTGGGGCTTTTCAGCAACTGACCATCACTCATCCAGACTTGGCCTTCTTGGTCACCCTAGAGATAATCATTTTGCTGCAGTTACACGGATATTGTGCTATGTTCGAGGTATACTTCATTTTGGTCTCACTTTTCGTTCAGCCAGTTCTTCCGAGGTGTTGGGATATTCTGATGCCGAATGGGCTCGCTGTCCAGACACTCGTCGCTCCACTTATGGATATGCTATTTTTCTTGGCGGGATTTTTATTTCCTAGAGTGCTAAGAAACATCCCACTGTTTCTCGATCCAGCACAGATTCTGAGTACCGAGCTCTGGACAACACCGCTTCAGAGGTTGTTTGGCTAACTCACTTTCTTCGTGACCTTCAAGTTCCTTTGTCCGGTTCTCCGTTGCTGTTATGTGAAAACAGTAGAGCTATTTTCTTGGCTCAGAATCCAGTGGCTCATAAGCAGGCGAAGCACATCAACTATCATTTTGTTCGGGAGTTAATGGCCTCCAGCAAACTGCGAGCTGTGCACGTACCTAATTCTCTTCAGATAGCAGACAATTTTACAAAGGGGATCTCTTGTCCACTGTTCGAGTTATTCATATCCAAGCTGTGTGTCAGTGAACATCCGAAATTTGTTTGAGGGGGGGGGGGTGTAAGATAAATCAAATAGATGATATGATTTGATTTTATCTTATTAAATAGTCTAAAAGTTATATTAGAACTAATATTCCTTTTATGCTTTTTACTCTCAATTTATTCTCTTCACGGTGAATGATAATGATAACTGGGAATCATTCTTTCAGCCGTTCACGTTTCTTTTGGCTATGGTTGAGTTTCCGATGAAAATGAAAAAAAGAAGTGTTTTTTTTTCTCTTTTTAAAGATGATTCAAATATTCATAATTACATACTCCCTCCGTCCCACTCTAAATTGCTTATTTACTTTTTGAGAGTCAAACTTTGCAAACTTTGACCATAAATATAAATTAATATATAAATAATAAATATATCATGTGAGATATTGTTAAATTTGTCTTAACATCTATTTTCCACATATCAATTTTTTATGCAACATTATTTTATGTAACTAGAGATATTTACGGTCAAACGTGCTCATTGAATACCGTAAAAAAGTAAATAAGTAATTTAAAATGGGACGGAAGAAGCATCTGTTTACCGGGATGAGTAACACAATTACTTCCTTCTCGACATAACCGTTTAAAATTTTCTCATATGAATGAATCTAACAAATCTTTTTTTTTAAAAAATAAAATAAAACTGTGAAGACTTTTCTTTGAAAAATATAATAAAATAAAATAGCTCATTCTTGCATATTCCTTTCTCTTACCGACGTAAACACGCACGTGTCATGCCGAATTTATGGAAGAATAAATACTTCTTCCGTTCAGCTAAGTTTGACACACTTTTTTGTAAGTTTTCTCAAGTCATGTTTAACCATAAATTTCATATAATATATAAGTAGTAATATTATCATGTGATGTATCATTAGATTCTTCGTAGGATGTACTTCCCAAATATTAAAATTTTACATGATATTAACTTACGTATCAAAAGTTATTAACGGGCAAACATGCCTTGAGAAAAGAGAGTAAAAAAGTATGTCAAACACTAATGAACGGTGGAAGTAAGAGTTTAAGTGAAAATATTGCTGACCAACAATCTTGATTTAATTTGGTTCAAATAAAAAAAAATTCCTACATCTCGGAATGATTGATTTTTTTTTTTATAAAAAAATTGGTTTTAAAAAGAAGACACCAAAAGGCTTGACTTCAATTACTTCGTTTTACAGCAACGCAAATCTACCCACATTTAATATATATATATATATATATATATAATCAAACTTAAAAATGAAAGAAAGTCTCCTATTTAACTCAAAATATAATTATTTATATGTAGAATACATTTTAATGATTAGTTGGTGTACAATAAGAATTTCAGTAAAGAGTATATTAGGCGGAGTATTGGAATAGTTTCATTTGTATCGGAGTATTTGGTCTTGTATATGTTTTAACTTTTACGCTGAGGTCTTTTCTTTTTTTCTTGATGAATGGTATACTCCTATCATAAACTTCACACTTATTATTTGGCAGTTAATATTATTAAATTTTGACCATATATTTAAATAAATATATAAATAATAATACCATCATATGTGATATTGTTGGACTCGTCGTAATGAGTAGTTTCTAAATATTAACTTTTTATTTGTCGTTATTATACGTAATTAAACATAATAACGGACAAACATGTTAATTGAACACCGTAAAAAAGATTATGTGCAACTTATGTTGGGATCGAGGGAGTATAATTTTTCTAAGTGAAGTAGTGAAATAAATTTAGGGTCAATTACAAATGATTTAGAAAGTATATATATGTAAAAAAAATTATGATGATTATTTAAAAGGATCACAACGATTAATTTAGATGTTTATAACTTTTAATTAGTTGTGAACTATCTCACTTTTTCTCCCTTTAAAAAAATTACCACCGTAACCTTTGAACTCCTACATTTATTGAATGAGAAATATGGCTTACATGCTGTGGAGTTCCGGCCATGGATGCCGAAGTCCGGTAGAACCTCGACTTGCCGCCTTCAGGTCCGTCGGAACCGGTTTCGAGAGAGGGGAGAACAGTGTCGCAGAGAGAAGTGAGGGAATCCATCTGGCGAGCAGAAAGGCCATTGGTATACGGCGGCGCCGCTGCTCTTCCACCCGTTTCCATTTCCGATGCTCCAGTACTATTAGTTGTATTGCTGCTCCACCCTTTCATGTTTTACTTCATCAGCTTTTGCTATTTATCTAATGGCTGCCTTCTCAATTCCATGCTTTTTATAGGAATGTCCGTTGTGGCATTAGCTAGTGAGTCCCTCCGTTTCACTAAGAGTGACACACTATATTTACACTCTTCAATTTAGGTGAAAAAAATAAAATTGAAAATAGAAAGTAAAAAGTAGAATAAGTGGATGAGATTGAAAGAATCTTACCAAAAACGAAAATGTGTTATTTTTTTAAAAAATTCAATAAAGTAAGTGTGCCACAAATATAGAAATGGAGGGAGTATTAGAAGAAACAGTGAATGAAAATGTACTCCCTCTGGTTGCAAAATATTGGCACCAAAGAAATGACACACTTTAAAAAAAAGTGAAATGAGTGGAGGAGATTGTATATGGAGAGTAAAAAGTAAATTGTATGGATGAAAACAATCTAGTATTTACCAAGAAAGGAAAGTGCCAATATAAAAAAAAATCTCAAAAAGAAAAGAGTGCCAATATAAAAAAAACCAGAGGGAGTATATTTATTAGAGTCAAGTGCATTTATAACTCTCAGTTCTCTCTTAGGTGTTCATCAGAATTTTGGTTTTCCAAAACTGCAGATTGCTAGACGTTTGTTAGACGGCGGTTGGTGAATAACTGTCGTCTAAAGTAGTATGGTCAACGGCGGTTAGGTTTGAACTGCTGTTGAAAGTGTCGTATACTTTCGTACACATGAGTGCAGTTCCGAAGTAGGAACATTTGTTTAGAGTGCACATAAGTAGACAATGGTAGTTGAACCGTTGTCTAAGGAACCCTACAAAAATATGCATTAAAAGCTACTCCCTCCATCCCAGTCAAATTTGCATAGTCTTTTGTCAAATTTTCAAGACATGTATGACCATAAATTTTAATTCGTATATAGGTACCAATATCATCATGTTAGATATTTTAAATTTTCCGCATCATGTATTTTCTATATCAAATTTTAATACATCATTATTACATGTAAATCAATTTATTAGTCGTCAAACACAACATGAGCAAATTTACAAAAATTGTGCAGATTAGGTTTGAACGAAGGGAGTTTAAAGCATTTCCGAGGTCACTTCTGTAGAAGGAAGAAATGTTTGAAGTGCAATTCCGAGGGCACTTCCTAATTTGGAACATGTGTCTGGATTGCACTAAAGTAGAAAACGGCGGTTGAATTGCCGTCTGAGAAAAGCTCTAAATATATGCACTAAATTAATAATACTATTTTAAGGCACTTCTGTGGCATTTTCAAAAGAGAACCGACTTATGAAGTGCATTTCTGAAAGAGGAACCAACTTCGAAACTGGTGTCTGTAGTGCACTAAAGTAAAGAAACCTAACAAAAATATTCTACCTTTAACTTCATTTCTATTCTTCCATCTTTCCTTTCTTTCTTCCTTATTTTTTTTCTTTTTTCCTTATTCTCCCTACTTCCCCAAATCTAACATTTTCTTCTTTTCCTTTAAAATTTGATTATGCGGCTGTGACTTCAAACATGAAGAATGTGTGGTGATAAACATCATATTATATACTCCCTCCATCCCACATCATTTTGCCTAATTACTTTTTGGGAGTAAAATTTTATGAATTTTGACCATAAATATAAATTAATCCATATATAATAAAAATATAATGTGAGATATTGTTAGAATCGTCTTAACATATAAATATTATTTTTCATGCGGCATTATTATAGGTAACTAGAGATATTTACAGTCAAACATGCTCATTGAAGACCGTTAAAAAGTAAATAAGCAAATTGAAGTGGGACAGAGGGATTGAATATCATGGTATGGTTTCTTCTCCGTTTTAAATTTGGTATTGGTAAACTCACCTACCAATTTTGATATATGTTATTGTTTAAGGTGGATTGATGATTGTTGTTTGAATGTTTATTACTATAGACTTGATTGTAGGTGGGTTTGATATGAGTGTAAGAGATGAAAATGACGGTGGTTGTGTTGTGTTGTGCTGTGTTGAAGATGGATGTCGACCCGTGTTCATATGAAAATATGACGGTATGGTTATTTTGGAATTTCTAGTTTCAACAAAACCAGAACGCCCAATTTTTTATTTATTAACTTTCGAGGTCAACTCCTTATCGAAAATGTTCTCGGAAGTATTAAACCGACATTGAAAGGGCTATTTGGTTGCATGGCGGTGTTAACCGATTGTTTACCAAAATCGGTAGTGTTTTGAATTTTGCCTCCATTCTAACAAAGTCGAGGTGAAAATTCAACCTCTTACCTCAGTTTTTAAAAAATTGAGGTAACAAATACTTTTTACTTCATTAAAAAAATGAGGTAAAAGAACTTTGAGCAAAGTGCATTTTTAACCCTATGTTTTGTTCGAACGTGCAGTTATTACCTTGTAAAGTTTGAAAGTGAAAATATAGCCCTGGATTTCGTTGACTAGATTGTCAACCACCAATTTGACTGAAAATTGGTAAAATGATCACTATACACCTGATTTAAAAATTAAAAAATGAAAAGACCTGAATAGCCTCCCCTCTTATTGACCTTTCTCCTTTCTTTTTCCCATTATTCTTTTTTCTCATTCTTTTTTCTTTCGAATCCATTCTCGTTCTTTCCTCGTCGCCGGGTTTTGGTGAAGGTCTGTAATTGTCGGGTTTCGGTGATGGTCTGTAATCGCCGGCAACCTTCATTCATGACCTTCAGCCCGAGAAAGGATGAGGAACTAGGAACAGAAGAGAAACCAATGAGAAATCTCTGGCGATGAGGAACTAGGAACATAAGAGAAACCAACGACAAGGGGTTTGAAAGAAAAACCTGACGATAATTAAAACCCGACGAACTAGTTCCTAGTTGCAGGTGATTTCTCGTCCCCTGTTCTTCCTCTTCTCCAGAACTTCAAACCCGGCAGGGTGAGCTTCACTATTCTTCCTTTTTCAGAATGGTCTTCTATGTTATTGAGCTTCGCCATTGATGGTTGAGATGGGTGGCGAGGGACGGGGAGGAGCAGTG
>JAULKJ010000007.1:5423975-5434048 GCA_032355405.1 Rubia balearica
GTCTTGACTAGAGTTCTCGTGGTGACTAACCAGAGGCGCGCAGTCTTGTCGTCGGGGGTGGTGGTGGCGGGATTGAAGAAGAAAGGGGTGGCTGTGGCGGAGGAGATAGGGAGGAGGAAATGGGGGTTCCAGCGGAGGAGGAAATGGGTTGAGTTAAGTGTAGATTTTGTGGGTGTAGTTTAGGGTTTGGAATGAGTGTGTGAGATGTGTGTAAAATTTGAGTTTAAGAAGGATAATTTTGTCTTATTACATGTTAAATACTTCCTCAAAAAGAAAGTGTGCAAATTTGCGACAGTCAAAAAAGAAAAATGTGCAGATACACTTGGGACTGAGGGATTGTGTAATTTAACAAATATAATATATAAGATTAAAAAAAAAGTGGTCTATCCATAATGTTGTCATGGACAGAAGCTAAGAGCCACTCTAATTTCAATATCTTTTTAATCAAAATATGAAGGTGCATAAAATGGTATAAATATATATGGCGTGTTCAAATAAAATGATTAATCGCGCACAAAAAGAAATTCAGAGACCAGAAACTCAAATTTTAAACTTTCTGGTTGCAAACCCATTAGCTCACAGAACACCCTTCCACTGCAGGCCATTTGAAGAAGCTGGCTAGATTCACCTACACTGTCAAAAGTGAGTAACCTTATTTTACAGCACGTCCATCTTTATTTTGTGTTCATATCTTGAGTTTAACCAGCTTTAATTTTCTTTTCAATTGCATTTTGTCTGCGCTTTTAGATTTGCTCATGTGTTCTTCATTCAAGAATGTTATTATTGAAGTTTTTGACGAATTTCCATTTTAGGTCGGATCACCCTTGATCGTTAAATTCCACGTCATTTAGTAATGTTGTTTGGGAGGCTCATTAACCTAGTGTTTAAGAATTCAATTAATTTCTAAATCAATCTCTTCTCCTTTACAATGTAATTCTAGTGCGTGCCCTTTTCTTCTTTACAATGTGTTAAAGTTTTCATTGTAGTCATTCATCCGCCTGGTGTACTAGAGAAAAGGTTCTGTGGTTAACAATGCAGGAGAGTGAATTTGTTGATAGTCATAAACATTACTTGTTTTATGATGTGTAGTTGATCACGATTATTAATATGATGAAGTTATAGATGCAGACAACAATCGATTGAATATCACTCTAGCAGTGTAGAAGGTGAATAAGAAAACTAAGACTAACGCATGATGGTAACTTTTATTCCATCGCTGCATTAAGTGTTTGTGATCTTTCTGGCATTGCTCCCGACTCAGTGTCTTACTCTCAAAGAAGTGATGAGATCAGCTACTGCCCTTCAATAATAGCTTGTGCAGCTTCAGTTTGGCAGTTATGTTTAATCTTTCTTCAGTGGATCAAACTGAATTGCCTTTTGAAGTTTGATGAAAACAGTGGTTAAACTTATGAGAAGATCAAGAGTTTGACTTTTATATAGTTTAAACTACTTTTTACTTGAGATTAGCTATGTCTGAACTCTGAAGAATTTATAGGATGAACGTGAAACATGGGATTTGAATGAGCTTAAGTCATCCTGTAACTATGTACTCCCTCTGTCCCATAGTTAAGGTTCCACTTTGAATGGTTCTCTCTTTGGTAAATTTCAACTCATTTATTTTACCTTCTTTTTTCTATTTCATTTCATTTTATCCGCTAATTCTCATCCATGCTTTGATTCTTCCATCAATAAGCATTCATTCACGACTGACCATATTTATGCATTTTGAAACCCTTAAATGCCTTGTACTCCTGAAACACCATTTGGTTGTAGAGGCCGCCGCCTGTCTAACTTAGGGTTATCTGTTTTATAGTAAGACTTTGTATTCAGCACTCGTTATGTAGTTTATATGTTAGTGTTAACTTTTAATCTCTAAACAAATCACTTGCCAAATTCATCTTGTTGTAGTTCCAGTTCTGTCCTTGAAGTTGGCGTTACATAGTTAAAGAGTGCCAGTACAACAAGAGTCTGATGAAAACCTTTTCTTTGTACGAGTATGGCTCAAGAGCTCAAGGTTGGGCTTTTCTGATGTTTGGATTTTTATCCTTTCTGCTATTTATCCACGCTGCTATCATCTCCAAGCTTCTTCCGGAGTCTGATAATCCTATCTTGGTAGCTATTCAAAAGGATAGGTAATTCTTCTCTGCGGCATTGTGTTCAAGAAAAAATGGTTTGTCAAGAGTAAGATTAGAACAAGTGATGCCACAGGCACAGGGTGCGGTTTTCTTAGGTCGGATCTGCAATCACAGCTTGAACTGTCTAGATGCAATCCCTCAAAAAACCCCGTCTTCTGTGATGGAATAATGTGATTTATCTTGATATTAACCTCATCTCTTTCCATTTTGCAATGGTGCTTTTTTTTTTTTGAAAAAATGCAATGGTAGTGACTTGATTCATTGGAATGATAGATTGTCTTCTGTCCACAATTAGAATTCACTTCCGAAACCTTTTGTTTAATTTTTTATATCTTTACTAATATTGGATTTCGTTACTTCACAATGAATAAGTATAGGAGTGAGCAGAAAAGATGTGATAAAAACCTATTTGAAGTGCTTGAGCCATGAAAAGGGCTGGACCCGGAGTACATATTATGCATGATTTACATCTTATCGTATAAAGTATTACCTTATGATGAAGTTGTTTTGAGTTTGACCTGACTTCGGTGTTTGTTTTGATGCGCAGATACTATTGCTTTCTCGTTCCTTTGTTACCTCTAATCCTTCTCGTGGCAGTTTATTTCCATTGGCTCACCATGAAGCTTTACAAGCATGCTTAGTTTTGTAAAGGTAAAGTGAATACAATTGGCTGACCATTGCGCACGATGGCGCATTCTGGTTTATATCGGAATCATCAATGGAGAAATGTCATTTGATGGTTTAGTCTGAACTCCCAGTTGGTCATTGATAGCCATGTGCTCATATCCTAGTTAGAACATCGTGCTCTGTGGAAGTTCATAGGCTACCTTCATACTGGGTAGATTTGGTTTGGTTTGATTATGCTTTGTGATAGTTAATTTAACCCCGCAACAGGTCATGGATGTGCATGCTTGAAGAATTTTCACGTCCGGTTTCTGCACAGATTCCGTGCCACTTCTCGTCTGCCGGACCTAGGATTTTTTTATCTTTCTGCAGAAAAGAACTTGATATAGAGCGGCTCGATAATTCCTGATAGGGCATTGGAATGGAAATACCCATCCATTAAATAAGGACTGCCAGGACACTCGATGGTTTGGTTGAGTAATAGAATGGTAAGATGCATACAATACACTATTTCTTGATTAAATCATTGTACAATTTCACTTCAGACCAGTTTTCCACACCAAGAAGCAGCGAAAAGTGTAAATCCTAGAATCTATTCATCCAAAGCGTCATAACTTAAGACACCACAACCATATTCTGACCTGTCACTCTGGTTATTTTGGTGTAATGCAAAAGCCTCGCATGGCATTACACAACACAATCATAATGTCTATTTTCCTCTTTACACGGATTCCTAAAATAACCGTCATGTTCAACAGTGTGACCACAGCCTTTGAAATAGTGTGAGGATCATCGGAGGCTCCCAAGCCTCTCTCAAGTCTCAACAAAAAAGACAAACTGAGAGCAACATATGTTGGCAAAGATGCAATAAGAAAGCAAAACACCAACATAATTGAGCGCAGTAAGAACGACAGCTTCCAGGCATAAAACCATATACTGTTTGGAAGTTAACCAGAAAGAAAGACTCAAACTTTGATACAGCACAAAATTCTCCACCAGCTTTAAGACCAGACATATATTTCAAGTAACATACTGGTGCACCATAGGATTACACCCACAAAATCTCTAGGATACAAAGCAATTGAATGATCTCCAAAGTTTCATGCCAGTACTCCTTACAAGACAATGCACCATCCCAGAAAAGCACCTAAAAAGATTAGTTAGAATACCCAACAAAATTGTACAACATAACAGAGAGAGAACACAGGTGAAAATGAGAGAAGAGAAAAGGGAAGGGGAGGATTCTGTAATGCAATTCCAGTCCAAAAGAAAATCCAAGCCTCTGAAATAGAAATACCAAATGGGCACAATTTATCAAGGAGAAGCTGCACATATGCAACAAAAAAAACGAACTTAGTATCATAAAATCAAAGTAACGATTCGAAATTCAATTCACTGCTATTGTTTTAACTTCCTTTCACGACCACCAGGAGGGTTGGATTGGATCTGTTAGTAAATACCACATTACCAGTTCCTATCATAAAGCAATTATTAAGTACAAAACACAACGTGCTCTCCAAAATATTATGAAAATAAATCCCAAGAATAGGTAACAGTGACTATTTTTCTCAAGATAATAGTATATGAGATCTAATAATAACCTTTCAAAGCTAAGGCCTGCTCATCTCTTTCTCCCCCCACGCTCTCTAAGAGATAGTGCCAGAGACTCCCCAGGAGCTACGTTGTAGTATGCAAGTGACAAATTGTCCTTCAGGAAACCAGCCTTTCCACTCAGCTTCTGTTTGTTTGCAGGAAGTTGTATCTCTCCAGCAATTTTTTCTTTCAGGCTGCTTATTGTTTCAGATAAGGATTGCATGGTTATCTCCAATACCTGCCCCTTTAAATTACCTTCATCGAGACTGGGAACGGTTACATGGACACGAGCAGGTCCCTACAACGTGCAAGATCCAAACACATAAATAGTTATAAAATCCCATCCACACAAATGATCAACAAACATCAAAGAAATAAATTAAATAGAGTGACATACCAAATACTGAGCCAAGAATTGGTCTTCAGGGATGAGAACTGAATCATCAAGTTTCTGTCGTTTTGGCTCTGGCTCTTCAGGAAGTGGAGGAGGAGCTTCTTCAGGTGGAGGCGGAGGCATCCCATGTGGCATAGGCGGTTGTAGAACCATAGGCATACCAGGCTGAGACATTGGATGGGGGACATAAGGCCGGGGACCACCCAAAGGCGTAAATTGTGATCCAGGTGGAGGTGGTACAGGCGCATTCATAGACATGTTTGGAGGCATTGGAGGTCGATTTACCATGAGATGTTGCCCAGGCCTCATGGCCATGGGGGGAGGAGGGGGTCTACCGGGAGGTAACATGTTCATAACTGGAGGCCTAGGGGGAGGTGGAGTAAGGACCATAGTACTGTTTGGCATAGAATACTGAACAGTATTTGAAGGTCTAGGGATATTCAAGGCAAGTCCAGGAGGTGGAGGGAGTGGTCGAATTGATGGAATACCAGGTCGGGGAGGAGGAGCAGCAGGACCTGGAAGGTTTCTTGTATCCATGTTTGCTTCATTTGGATCTTCTCCCCCTGCAGTCTGAGACAAGGCCTGACTTGCTGTTCGACCAATACTACCAGTGTGACCATCCCAGATAACTTGCTTTGGTTGATCATCTTTTTTCTTTTCAATCTCAGCTTTGACAGCATTTGAAACTTCTTCCTCAGTGGTACCAAATATATCAGGTCGGGTTCGGGCAAGTCCAACAATATTTTTAGTGATCTCATCATCAGGTGCAATAGTTGTATCTCTAATCTTAGCAAACATCCTTTCTTTCTGCTCCTTGTATTTCGGATCAATCAGAGAGATTCTTATATGCTCAGACATCTCATTGATGGGAATCAGCTCCCCAGTAATTGGAGAGACAACAAATTTAGTTGGATCTCTTTCAGCAGGCAATCTGTCCTCAGGTCTCTTCCAATTCTTTACAATTCTCATTGGTTGTTCCTGTTCGTCCATTGCAATTGTTTCGTTATTTTTCATGTAACCATTCTCTTCAAGACTAGCAGCTTTCATGCCCTCTTCCACCAGCTGCACCTCTTCTTCATCCATCTCCATTTCGATTTCCTTCCCAGGTTCGACAGTCTCTTCTTCTGCTCCTGCACCTGACATCTTACTCCTCCGTATCACCTCCTCAAGGGTCATTGGAGGGGGCAAATCTTCATCCTCGTCATCTGCAAAGTCTATGGTCTCAACTACAACAAAATCATGCCAGTCTATCATTGCCATCTGCATCCGCTCCTGCTCTATCTCATCTTCAGCTTTCTGCCTAGCCTCCTCCTGTGACTGTTCCCACTCCAACCGGTGAAGACAACGTTCAAGCACTGTAGTCACGTCACTTACACTATTTCTGAGCTTATCCGTCAAACCCTTAGGAGGCATCAATACCTTTGAATAAGCGTCCGCAAGAGATGTGAAAAACATAAACATGCTATGAGTTGGTTTCATAAAATGAAACTGAGGATTAGTAATCTCCCTGCTAGTCAAGCCTGTCAAAAATGATTTCCCATTCCTTGCGACAAACTGGGCAGTGAGTTTGATTATGTCCAACTCCTCCCCTGTGATACCTTCAGGAAGCCTTACAGTGTACTGCTCTGCCTCAGGTGGTTCAAGAACTCTGCGAACAGGCCTAAAAATAGCTGTTGGGTCAGGTTTAGCAGCTGCCTCTTTGCCATCAGAAACTGGGGCAGCAGCTGCAGACTCAGGTGCAACTGAATCTACAGAGTCCGATGGCTGCAGCGGATTGGTCTGATTCTGTGCACGAGCTTCTGACAAGCGATGCTGATAGTAGGCATGGTAAGGATCAGAGGGGTTCAAGAAATTAAATTTTGCATTTCCAGCATTGCTGACAATGATCCTCTTTTCGAATTCAGGACCATTCTTTGCCACGAACTGTGAAGTCTTGTCAACAATGTTTCTAATATCTGGAGGGGGATAGATAATGCCAATAGTTCTTGTGTGAGTTGCAACTGATGCAGGAGCCGATTCAGATTGCATAGTTTCCCCATTTGCTGATCCATTATTTGAGAGGCTAACAGCAGTTGACGGAACTATTGCCAGAGCTGAATCTATATCCATAGCTTCCTCATTTGCTGGACTCAAAGGTTTATTATCTGAATCCGCATGCTCAGCCCCAACCCCGTCAGAAGGGGGAGTCACAGTCATTACTGGTTGGTCACTGGACATTTTTTGCCTGCAAAATAGAGACATATTTGCACACCAATCAGAACAAACCTCAATGCTGACCAGCAAAAGTAAAGGTAAAAGAGTGGATGCAATGACAACTAACAATAGAACAAAAAAATCCCCGTCATCACAATGTCATAATTAACAAAACACATAAACAAACAGTGAATTTATTTCTACATAATTCAAGACAACATCTGCTAAGCACACCTCAAAAGCTTGTCTACCTCCAACTAGGGGTGTTCATTGACGGGTACTTGAAAGTGCCCCCAATTCTTTGGGTGGAATTGTAAGGTACCCGCCAACCTAAGCATCATTAGAATTGCTGTGTAATTTATAAAACTTCAACTATATGTCTGAAATTGTTTTGTTTACTCAAGCAACTAAATACATACTTATTGGTAGAATAAACACAGATGTACATTCTTTTTTCATTTCTTTTTTGTTCTGAGTAGTTCACATCGTAATAATTTAGCTGGAAATGATCCTTAATCTTCAACAATCAGAACTGTAGATCGCTAGCCAGAAGACCTTACTCAATCATCAAACGAATTTACAGAGAACAAATTAGCTCACGCGGAAAGCGAAGCAGTGAATAAACAACAACGTATGCGAGAAGGAAATGTAAGATTAAAGCTCTGACCTCCGGTGACTGCAGGCGGAAGAGGGTGGAGGGTGGACGGCGGACGGAAATTCAGAGGAGGAAGCTAGAATGGGGGAGAAGGGATTCTAGTAGCCGACTACACAGAGCAGGACTAGCGTCGGTACGGAGGACAGAGGTGGGTGACGCCGTGCTTGGTCGTCGGTGCGTCGAGGCTCTTCCTGGGTCTGAGAAAGTTTAGGTTTAGTACCAAGGTCACGGCTGAGGAGAAAGGGAGAAGCAAATTCTACCCAGTAAACGTTCAATATCCCAAATTCCCTATTAATACCAAATCTACTTATGGCCAAGTTTTTAAATTGAGAAAAGTGTTTAGGTAAGCCTCTATTATTCATATAAATGTCAATATAACATTCTTTGATTGAAAGTACAAATATAATCCAAGATGATAAGTGAAAGTGCAAAATCAACCTTTCCGACAACTTTTAGCTAAAATTTTGTGAAAAAATATTTTTGCCCAGCTAAAGGAAAAAAATTAAAAACTGAAAAATAGAGAATGACGGTATTCCTCTTAGCGTCGTTAATACCCCAATCATTGTCGCATCACCACTGTAGCGCCACCACCGCCACCGTAACAAGTGGGGCTATATCAGCACATTATAAAAACTGATAGGATTAAATATACACATTCATAAAACTTATAAGGCTATATCAGCACATTTATAAAAAAAATGTAGGATTATATTAGCACATACTATAAAAAGTAAAGTGTCATATCAGTACAAAATCAATGTCAACCGCATGCAACAACCATTTCAACATCTTCTACCGATCGCCGACGTTCCAGAGGGTGATTCCGACGGCGAAAGAGGCACTCCGGCGAGGTCAATGCAGTAGAGTTGACGTGGAGTTGCGAAAACCCTTCAAAATGGTATTCTCATCCAAAATTTCCTTAGTTCACTAGATTAATGCGATAGTGAGTTTGATTCTGTGATTTTATTTTGCTTCTCATCATAGGAATAGAGATATGCGATAAATATGGTATATAATATAGGGTTTTAATGATATTTTATTTCTTTTGTTGTGTTTTGTCTGGATTGAAGATTGGGTGTCCTTTGGTATTGTGTTTGTAGTTGTTATTTTGTTGTGTTCTTTGACTTATGGTTTTTAATGGTGATGGGTTTTAAAATGAGAGATATGTGATAATGGTGTTTGATAGGAATGATGGTGTTATGATGTCAAATTTTATAGTGTACACGATGTTTTTATGATGTGATAATAATAGTGCATATGATGTTGTGGTCGCTGGTTAAGGCCAGCTGAGTGTATTACCAAACACTTTGCTTTTACAGTTTGTGTTGGTAATGAAATAACCCTACATGTTTTATAAATGTGCTGATATAACCGAATAAGATTTAGGAATATACTGATATAACCCTATCAGTTTTCATAAGGTGCTGATATAATCATACCTGTTACGGCGGAGGTGGTGGGTAGTGGCTCGTCAGTGGTGCGGTGACGCGGGGGCGGAGGATATAATTGTCCACCCAAATTCAAATTTTTGTCCAAGGGCAATTTTGTCATTTCAAGTGTGGTCAATGCCGGAAGTGCCACATGAGGGTTCTATTGTCATTTTCATTAGTTAGAGTTTTTTTACTTTCAAACAATTGAAGGTTATACTGACACTTTCACAATTATATATGGTTATATTGGTATATTGCCCTTTCAAATTTATTCAATTGAATTCAGTTCAACAAAAAAATTAGAGAAAAGTACATTTTTAACCTATGTTTTGGTTGAAAGTGCATTTTTAACCCTATGTTTTAGTTGAAAGTGCATATATAAACTAATAAAATATGAAAGTGAAATTTTTACCCTGGATTTCGTTGACCAAAATGTTAACGGTCTCAGCCGAAAATAGGTGAAATGACCATTATACCCATGAATTTAAAAAAATAATAAAAAATAGGAAAAGACAATAATAACCCTCTCTTTCTCTATTTCTTTTCGTCTCTCTCTTCCCACTCCTCTTTTGCCTCTCTCCTCCTGATCTTTTCTTTTCAACTTTGATTTCCAATTCTCGTGCCGTCTTCCTCTCCCCGTCTCCAACCATCCCTGGACCTATTTGAAACCATGGTGCAAAAGATCTGTGAGGGCGGCATAGTGCGATGACGCTGTTGTGGCGCTATGGCTCAAAGTTTGCTCAAAATCTCAGGGGGTGGAGCGGTCGAGATCGTCATTCACCAGAGTAAGTTTACGATGGGTCGGGTTACAGCGAGGGTAGTGTTTTGACAGGTTGTGTTACGATGAGGGTAGGGTTACGGAGGGTAGGGTCACAACGAGGATAGAGTACAAGGGATAAATCTGCTAAAGGATGAACAAGAAACAAGCAAAGGAGTGAGACTCAAAATCATACTATTCAATCAGGATAAGCTGGATCTGAGGAGCAACAGTGTAGAGAAGCTAGTAAAACCAAAAATTATTATCAAACAGAGTGAAAAGGGGGATCAAT